>MDKI01045400.1:0-15499 GCA_005239505.1 Nicotiana paniculata | reverse complement strand
ATAATTGGTTGTTTTATTCTTAATTAATATGTAAATATATGAAAATAAGGTTTAAAATTAATTACTAAATTTGTTGGATTAAATTAAATTTGGACTTATTTAGGTTATTTAGTTAATTAATTGAGAAAAAGCCAATTTCGAACCTAGGATTGAAACTAACCAGGCCCAAACCCAATCCCTAAAAACTAAAACAATCCAGGACCAAAACCCCTTACCCGGCCTGCCCCAGCACCCTTCCAAACGACCCCGTTTGGTTTAAACAATTGAATCCTGGCCACTGATCGAAATTGATAGGACGGCCAGGAACTCACCCCCCCAAACTATATAAATGTCCAAACTAAACCCTACCCTCCCCCATTCACTTAGAAGTCTAACCCTCCCTTTCCCTTTCGTCCGTCTCTCTATCTCTTCTCTCTAAAAACCCTAGCCGCCTAGGGTTCCAACCTTGCTCCGCCCACCAAAAATCGCCTATCGGTGGCGGACGACCTCCAATCAACCCCAACTTCTCACTAGACAATCACCATCATCCCCTATACCACCTCCCATTGCTGGTTTCCCTAAATAACCAGTCGATTTGCACCAATTTCAGATCCAAGAAATCTGAAAACCCCAAAAACTACTCCCCGGCCGATTCAAGAACAATCAATGGTTCAGACCTTCATGGGTCGATTTCTCTTAACTAGAGCAATCGATTCATGAAGGTTTGATTGATTTTCAAACCCCATTGGATCCGGTAAGGTCCAACGACCTCCTTTCTCTTTCCCAACCAAAAAAATCCTTTTACTGGTATCCCCTCCTCCCCTTCTAACTGTTTCTTGTGCCATTAGCATGGATATGTCATAGTTTAATCCTTTTTGTTGTATCACTGTTTAGATCTGTTGTTTTATTTCATCGTTTTCTTCCACCTGTGTATATTTCTTCCTCATCGTTTAGTTTAAGCTCTAAATATATTTCATGACAGTCATATCTTGATTTTGTTCTCGCCAATTAAGTAATTAGTTTTCCCTGTTTAACCATGTTTCCTAACTTAGGTTTCGTCATTGTGTATGACTGTTCTGTTTTGATTTGCATTACCTTCGATTTGATTGATATAGTGTTTAACATATTATGCACATTCCAGACTATTTTTGCAACCATGTTTAGTCATTTAGGTTTTCCTGTTAATCACCATTGATTTACTAAATGTTCTACTTGTTTAAATTTAATAATTAGCTTTATTGGTTCATGCTTAAGTCCTCCAGAATACCTTTATTGTCTTTTATCTCCTCTCTAAATGCTACTGTCCATCCCTATTTGATTACTCACCCTAACCTTAGTATAATATGAAGATTAATCATTCACCTAGATTATTTTATTAGTTAATTAGGCTCCTAACTTCATGGAGAGTTTAGTTACTAATATAATTAACTAAGATCAAGAAGCAATCTAATAAACTAACCATTTTTTATTAACTAACTAAGTCCTAAAATCTGCCTAAGGTAATTAATTTAGGACTAATTAACTAGAACAAATTATTTAACCTAGGCTTGATAATTAGTTAAGTTTTCAGATTTTAGTGAGTTTGACTTGATTAAACTAAAACAGTTAACTTAATTAAAGAAATCAAAACTGATTGGTTTACTTTAATTAATTAATTTAAACATAAGTAAGTAGTATGAAACTACCTCTAGGCATTTAATCAATTAACCTTTAATTAATTAACTCAACCTTAGTTAAGAACAACTAGTTGTCACCTAAAGGGCATAACTAGTGTCAGTTAACCATAGTTAAATGGTAACCCAAGTAAGTAACCCTGGTTACCTAATGGTAAATATAGGGGCTTCAAAGGGGTACGTGAGGAAATATATATTAGGAAATCAGATTTTTTAAGGGTAAGAGAGTCATTCTAATGGGTAGGATAGTTCCAGAATAGGGGGCAGCTGTCTCAAAGATAAGGGGGACAGCTGCCCTATGTAGTATTTTGGTACTATTTTCAGCTCTGGATAGGGAATATTCAAAAGAATATCCCATTCCCAAATATCCTATAAATAGACCCTCTTTTTAGAGATGGAAGGGGGATTTTTTTTTTACACTTTGGAGCTGCTGGGATATAGAATCCTTCCCATTTTTTAGAAATACTGTCTCCACTTAAAAGATTTTGAAAAGAAGAGTACTATTGGAAAAATCTGATTTCCTGTTGGAAAACAAGTTTATAAGTAGATGGCCTAGCTCAGTTGCTATCTGATCTTTTCTGAATTTTGGGTTTTTTGGAAGTTTTCCTTCAAACATTCATACACAAGAGTTCTGGGTGTATTCTTGCTGGACTGTTTGGTTTTCTGTGGGGTTTCTGTTGCTGATTTCTCTTCCTTCTGGATGTTATTGTTCCTACTTGACCTTTATTTGGTAAAGTCTCTTTGTTATTTTTCTCTTTAAAGGTATGCATCAGTTCATCTCTTCTTAATGAAATTTTTGGACTAGAATCCTCATTTTCTGCTCACTGTGTAAAACTGGCTGTTCTTGATGAATGAAGTTACTGTTCCTGTTTTGTTAAATGTGACCGTGTAGATGTTTATTCGCATGATAATGATTCTGTGAGTGTGATAGATAATGTCTTGGTGTTAGTATTTCTCCTGTTGGTGCATGATTATTTGCTTAAGATTATATGTGATAAGTACTCATGGTCCTATATTAGGAAACAAGCTGCATTAAGGTGTTGAATCTGACCTTCTCTATGGTCAGATTCCATCAATAAGAATGCAGAAATATGCTTTCGATTGAGTCTCTTTGGCCAATAAAGAGATTCAATAAGCAAGTCTCTAGATATTCTAGGATATTGACATTAGGGTAGATGAATATGACTTCTTAGTAGTCAAATTCACCCCCTTAGCAGTGCACAAACATTAGTATGATTGGCTGAAGTTTACCTTTTTTTTAGGGTATAAAATACGTAATTAAGAGGGGCATTAGAGTGAGGAATCTGAACCTTTGATTGGTCATATTTACCCTTTTAAAACCCTAAATGAGAAATCCTCTATATGGTTTGAAATTATGCTGAATTAGCACTAGGGTAGATGAATCTGACTTTCTAATAGTCAAATTCACCCCATTAATAGTGCATAACAGTAGTTTAACTTTTTCTGAAAATTATCCTCCAAAGGATATAAGTGTGTAATGAGATGGAGCTTTAGGAAAGTGAATCTGAAGTAACAAAATAGTCGGATTCACTCCTCAAAATGACCATAGTAGTCAAAGTATTTGAATAAATGCTTGCTGCAATCTGTTGCATGACATAAAAATGACAGTTAAAGAGTCTAAACAAAGCAATATCACTGGATTTGAATCTAACCTTTTCCATGGTTAGATTCAGTCCATTAGAAGGCATGAACATATTTTGTTCTCCTATGACATCATTAAAGTTGAATCTAACTCCCTTTTGTGACTAGATTCATCTAAAAAAATGCCCAAAGGTCTGTCATTAATACTGTCCAAGTACTCAAACTTTGGACTTATAATTAAAATGCAAGTTTAAGTCTTCGAAGGACATGTTTGCTGGCTTGCACAGGAGCAGCAACTAGTTTTGGTTTTCCCTTCATTATTTTTTCCTATTAGTAAATCAATATTACTATGATTCAGGATTAATGTGATAGTAATAGCATATCTACAGACTTCTATGTACATTTCGCCCTTTTTTTTTAGTTGTAAATATGGACTGAACTATATAAATTTATGATCAATTGTATTTTTCTTAATTCATAAACGTTTATTACTATAGTAGTTACGGTCCAGACATGCCAAGGTCACCCGAGCTGGGCCAGACTCGTAAACATGGCCCAATTGAGCCTGGTAGTGTCAGAATTTCAGGCTATGGGGCCTGCAATGTTGGACCCATTAATTGTGTTAAACAATCTGTAACCGGGCCTTTTTCTCTTCTGTTGTCAATTAGCATGAGAAGTGTTTTCATTCATGAAATCCGCTGTAAATTTCTCGTTAATGAACACAAATGTGTTTTCAAATCGATTATCAAAAAGGTAGAACCAGAAATCCGGATCTTTTCTTAAACTGTCCACTCCAAATAAAGGCAACCATAGTTTAATTCAATTTCTTTTTAAGGGCTTATTCTGTCACAAAATTTAAGACAAAATTCCATGTTAGATCCATGAGCTGTATATAAATACTCTTGTTTAGTATATAGGAGTAGATCAAACGGTAAAGAAATCCTGTACACGTAACCTTATATTCACAATTCAAAATTTGCCTTACTTCTTACCATATAGATGTGAGATGTGTTAGTATGTTTGTTCTTAACTGTTTTTCGAATCATGTCCAAATGACCTAATTAGGATGGCCTAAAGTGATACAATTTGGGGCTTAAATGAGGCCATAGCCCAAAACATGTTATCTTTAGGCTATTGAACATTATTTTTGACAATCCTTAGGTAGAATGAACACCTTTACTTTGAAACTTGACAAAAATCGAGTATTATCTCAAATTACCTTAACCTAAACTCGGGAGTGGAAACTCATGCCCCCGACCCTCACTCCAAACGACTAATAAAACGCATATAGAAATCACGGGTGCATGTCATGTGACGTGATTACCATGTGTTCAAAAACAACAAGTGTACGTCATCGTAACTTGTCCAAGATAAATCTATAAAACGTCCTAATTGATTTTAAAACTAAAATGTTCTTTCAAATAGAAAAACCTAAAGAATAATCAAACATCGCCTCAAATAGGCATTTTAAAACTGTCATGACTATAGTCTTGACTACGTAATCCACACTCGGGTGCGACAACTCATGTCCCCGTCTTCAACTTCAAATTTTCATAAAAAATCACATGTTGTAATTGCGGGTGCATTTCATGTGGCGCAGTAATAATGTGTCCAAAAACAAACAAGTGCACACCATCGTGACTTGTTTCGAGACAAATTCATAAATATTAAAAGCGGGTAAAAAGTGAAAAAGGGCTAAAAAGCACAATGGGTTTAAAATATGTAAATAATTAGATATTTAGGCAAAATATTAATAGTTAAGCGACCGAGCTAGAGCCACGGAACTCGGGAATGCCTAACACCTTCTCCCGGGTTAACAAAATTCCTTACTCGGATTTCTGGTTGCAGACAAATTAAAACAGAGTCAAAATTTCCTCGGTTTGGGATTTTTAAATAACACGGTGTCCCGAAACTATCGTAAAAAAAAACCGGGTGGCGACTCTGAAATAAATAAATCCCAAATCCGGATAATGTCACTTAAAGTGGAAAAACTCCCTTATTACTCTTCACTAATCCGGGTGTAGTGAAAAAAGGAGGTGTGACAGCTCTGGCGACTCTGCTGGGGAAATGTGACCCAGAATCTCTGGTTCAGGGTTCAAGAATTCGAGCTTAGAATAACTGTTGTATTTGGCTTTATTATCTGATTTCACATATTTGAACCTAATGTGCTAAATGCTGCTTTTACTGCTTCGATATTACCTAAACTATATATAAAATATTGCCGAAACCCTCTTCTCTCTGAGTCTTCTAAATCATCTGGGAAGTGTGCACTTCGTGTGACTTCTTTTCTGTTAGAGTCATATCCAAATTTTAGAACGAGGTACGGATAAGTTGCAAAGCCGGCGAAGCTTCTGTATTCCCGGTACGCTGCCCCAACCTCGGCTCGAGCTGTCCGCTCGGGTAAGCCTGGTCTAGAACAAAACCCCAGATTTAAACCTAGAATAACAAAACCTCATGCCGGATCCCTAGTAGGAACGCTTATTTGCATCATGTGCATTTGACTTAGGGGACTCAACACAGGGGTTGGGTCCGTCTAGGACAGGTGTACCCGAAATAAAAGACTACCCTGATGCATTTTATTTTCTACGTATGCATTTATTTGTCACAGCTTGTGTATCGACCGGCTAAACCAAAAATGAGCAGAAAAACCAAGAGTGAGGTAGAATAGAGAGTTTGCCCTTTTTTGGAAAATCCTCGTGTTTATCCCGAACCGCTGCCAAAATTTCTAAAAAAATAAAATATACATATATAAAACAAAATAAGTGGGTGTATATTTTAGTTAATCAAGATTTTTTCCCGAACTACGTTTTGCTTGATTCTCACTGGTGTGAGATACGTAGGCAACCCTCATCGGGTCCAACTCCATTTTTCAAAATCAAACAAATATAGCCTTAAATAAAATTAGGTGACGCCATTATAGCCTAATCGCCCAAGTGGGGCGCCGGAAGGCTATTTTGCAAGAATGGCCACCTGTGTTTTGTCTTTAAATTTTGACCCAATTCGCGAACGCGGCCTTAAAAGGCCGTATTCACAAATGTGGTCCATTTTCTTTAAACCCTTTGCCCAAAATGACACTTTTCGAAAAATTTTCTGTGGTCTTAATAATAAAAAAAGAGAACCAATGTGCAGGATGAATACAGTTGAAAACATCCCCTTCAAAGAAGTCGAGGAAATCCCTTTGGGACTCCATATGTGGTGGAGCAACTTGGGGAAGACCAGTAGAAAGTCTGTTATAAAAGCTTTAGGGGGACTTACAGGCCTTTTAAAGATCAAGTCGAGGTTGGACATCGTCGAGGCTCTAGTACCGTTCTGGGATCCAGCCCACAATGTATTCCACTTTTCGGACTTTGAATTAACACCCACGCTGGAGGAAATAGCGGGGTATGCTGGTCTCAATGACAATCTCAGAAGTCGGTATCCAGTGGTGACCAGGGCAGTGACTCCCCACAAGTTTTTGGATCTGTTGAATATTAGCCGGGACATCCAAGACCCACATTTGTCCAAAGGTTTCCACACTTTCTACTTTCTTTACAGACGTTATGGAGATCCCCAGGGTTATGAGGCTAACAACACTGGTCTAACTCACAAAGATCAGGCTAAATGGGAAGCCCGTCGAGGGCTAGCTTTTGTGGTAGCATTCTTGGGCACCTTGATCTGCCCAAGAAGCGACGGATGCATAGACATCGGACTTTTGGGAATAGCAGAATTCATGATGAAAAAGTCCAATGGCACACTGATACCGATGGTCTTAGCCGAGATTTACCGTGCTCTGACAGTTTGCCAATCAGGGGGAAAATTCTTCGAGGGATGCAACCTGCTCCTGCAAATCTGGCTGATCGAACACCTCTGTCACCGCATGGGCTACATGAACTACGGCTTAACTGGTTTAAACTGCATCGAGGAGCATGATACTCAGGTAAAAGGCCATAGATTCCCTGAAGGCACAGAAGCCTGGCACTCATACTTGAGCTCACTGACTGCCAACCAAATCGAGTGGACGTTCGGATGGCTCCCTCTCAATGAGGTTATCAATATGTCTGGTGAGGTTTGCTATCTCCTGTTAATGGTCCTGTGAAGCATTCAGCCGTATGCTCCACACCGGGTCCTACGCCAGTTGGGGAGGCAACAGGGTGTTCCCCATGACGAGGATTTAAGCCAACAAGCCATTGAATTATGCCCAAGAGCTGCATTTCCTGAAGGCAGGGTCCGTCAAATTTGGAATGAGTGCAGGTTTTTACAACCTCAAACTCGTGTGAGAGACTTATCCAAAGGGGAAGTGGAACCCGCCTACACCTCTTGGTACGGTGTAAGAGGCAGTGAGCATCAAGAGAAAGAACGACCCGCAAAGAGACCCCATGTACAATAATTTGCCAAGCAAACTCAAGAGCATTGTGCTTGGTTAGAAAAAGAGAACAGCTACCGAGCCACCATAAGCAAATTGGAGGCACAGGTCATGGAAATCAAGTTCGAAAACATTCTACAAAATGCCTCAATCGAAGGAGAGAAAAATAGATTAGCCCAAGAAAATGAAGCCCTCCGGGCCCAGATACAGGAACTGAAAACAGCTGCTGAGAACCCAGAGAGAAGCAGGACCGATGAAAGGCTTATCAACAGCCTGAGGCATAAAGTATGTAGCTATGGGAATGAGTTAGACAAAGCCGAAGAATGACTGGCCGAAGTTCGGGTAAGACTAACAAGGAGTGCGGAAGAAAGAACAAAATTTGTTCGGAGACTAAAAAGGAAATATGACCAGGAAGTCGTGGGCTTGAAAGAAAAATTGGTCGCCGTCGAGGACGAGATGGCTAAACAGGCGAAAAGGTTTAAAATAGAGAGGGAACAATGCTATCCATGATGCCTCGGTTAGAAAAAGAGTTGGAACAATGGCAAGAACAGATTCACAAGGATGTCCAAACTTTAGAAGCAAGATCCCAACAAATCGGGCGCCTGCTTCAAGAGAAAGGTATTATCAGGCGAAGGGTCCAAGAGATAGCTGACTACATCGTCACCAAATGTCAGGAATGCGAAGATATGACTCAGACCACTTTCTTCTCAGCAATTATGATCTTCGTCCATAAGATAATGGACGACCTTTACCGCCTCCGACAAGACATAGCACGCAGGCCCGTGGCAAGGCCGAATGATGCCCCACCGGCCCCTGGAGCAACGGAAGCACTAATGTATTCTTGATATTTTCGAGTATGTACTTCACCTTTCTAGTCATAATCATATGTTGAGTCCACAATAGTCTTTATATTTTCGAAAATGTGTGTCAAGTCTGTTTTTCAAGGTGTGTAATTCCAAAAATGGGTTGTTAACTTTCTGTAATCAAAAGTGTTTTATTTAATGAATGGAATTTTCCTTGGAATGAAGCCTTTAAAAAATGATATATGCATCTCTTTGGGTTTTGCTAACATGAACTACGCAATGGTCTGATTCACGCGGCGCCGTGATACGTAGGCAATCCACATAGGATTCGATCATAACCATAAGAAAGGAAACCAAGCAAGGAAGTAAATAGCAGACGCAATAACCAAGGAAAGGAAAAAAGAATAACCGAAAGAAAAACAAACCAAGAGATAAGGCCGGGATGAAATACACAACTGTGGCGAAGACATATAGAAAAGCATCAGGGGCATTGCATACCCCGTACGGGCAATTTGTCTATGTTTTAAAACTAACGTTTGTTGGTTCAATCTTAAAGGTATTTTAAGGTGGTTGTTTTTGCGGTAACTTGTCTTCCCATCCTTACTTCACAAGATCAAAGGGGAGCGTAGAAATGACATCTGAAAGTCACCTTCCATCGTCAACTCCACCGTGGAAGACCTAAACCCCGCCATCCCGACAGCGGAGTCCGCAACAGCAGAAGAAAACAGGGCTATGCGTTGGCGCATGCTAGAAATGTGGGACGCATGGTCCAATGGTAGGGAACACCTAGTACTATCCCGGTATTCCCAGAGATAATCCCCAGGGCAGGAGGGACGTCCAATATCCCCATAAGCTACCCGGCCACTCCATTTGGATATCCAACCATGTCGGCTCATTTTGCCGGAAGGCCTTCTGAGGTTCGCCCCCAAGCTTTATTTTCTGGTGCGTCTTCCAACATTTTTACCGCACCATCGATCTCCGCCACGACCCCACCAACTATCTCCGGACCAAGTTTCGAACCACCAGCGTTCACATTCCAAACACCATCCGTCCATCAGGATACTGCTCATGCTGCTCCCAATGCAACTCAGCCCGAGTTCACTGTGAGACAGGATAAGAAAAGCTTCGAAAACGAAGAAATAACCCAGAAAATGAAGAGTATTGAACATAGCCTCAAAAATATACAAGGGGCTAAGCGGGCAGAAAAGTGTCTTCTATGCAGATTTGTGCATGTTCCCGTACGTCCATCTGCCTCTCGGGTTCAAGACCCCCAAGTTCGAAAGATATGACGGGCATGGAGACCCCATAGCCCACCTGAAAAGATACTACAACCAACTCAGGGAAGCAGGCAGGAAGGAGGAACTTCCCATGGCGTATTTTGGAGAAAGTTTGACGGGAATTGCGTCGGAATGGTACATGGACCAAGATATATCCCGTTGGCACATATGGGATGACTTAGCCCGGGACTTTGTCCGACAATTCCAATACAACGTGGACATCGCTCCAGATAGAAACTCACTGTCCAATCTAAAAAAGAAACCCTCAGAGAGTTTCAGGGAGTACGCCATCAAATGGCGTGAGCAAGCATCCAAGGTCAAACCTCTGATGGATGAAGTTGAAATGGTGAGCATTTTTCTACAAGCACAAGAAGCTGATTACTTCCAGAATATGATGTCCGCCATGGGCAATCCATTCGCGGAAGCAATTAAAATTGGAGAAATGGTGGAGAACGGGTTAAAAATTGGTCGTATCCTGAGCCAATCTTCCATAAGAGCAACCTCTCAGGCCATCCAAAGCGGGTCCGGGGTTGCGACCAACAGGAAAAAGAAAGAAGAAGGGGCCATGATGGTTTCCGATGTCAGGAAACCTCGACAATACCCACGCCCATTTCCTAAAGCCTCCCAGCATTACTACCCTCACCAAGATACAGCCTATGCTTCGCCCCCTTTTCCCTATGCGGTAATGAATGCTCAGCCACATCCCCGACCGCCACAATAATACAATCAGAATAGAACTCCACCCCCGAAAAATAACCATCGTCCCCCACCTCCATATAATCAATGCCCGCCTCAAAAAAACTACCCGTGTAATGCCTACCCTAGAGAGCCACCAAGGAGATTTAATTTCACTCCCATCGGAGAGCCGTATTCTAGTCTCTTCCCAAAGTTGGTCCAGATGGGGCTCCTGCAACCCGTACCTCTAAATGGGTAGAATCCCCAATCACCATCATATAGATGGGGTACCAGTTGTGCTTACCATTCCGAAGCAGAAGGGCACGTCACGGAGGACTGCTGGAACCTCAAAAGGGCTGTGGAAAATCTTATAGAACAAAAGAAAGTGGTTTTAAGGGACGAAGAAGATCCCAATGTGACAAACAATCCACTGCCCGCCCACAATCATGGGCCCGTCATTGGCATGATTTGCGACGACCAGAATTTATATCCAGCTCTAAAGGCCATCATCGCCATCGCAGATATAGAAAGAAAACCCAAGACGGCACCCAATCCGGCCAAGGAGATGAGAAAGAGCAACCCCGTCCCCCAGGTCATGGAACAGACTGAGACTGGGACAAACAAGAGACCCTCTAAAGATGTTGTCCTTTACATCCCCAAAGCACACAGGGAAGAACAAAGTGTTTTGAGCCCTCCCAGATGGTTACAATTCAACAGGGAAATAACAAATGGCTCAAAAAGATATATCCTGAAGCAGACGTATGCGGCGCGGGGGCCAATAATTTCACCTAGGCTGAATGAGCCCGTGGTTATTAGCCGCGCGTTGCAAACTCCCATAAAGAATACTACCGCCTTCCCATGGGATTACTGCCGGACAGTGGTGACATACAAAGGGAAAGAGATTACCAGAGAGACAGGCGATGTAAACTCTTCAGAGAAATACCTCGACCCGGAAAAGCTAAATAAAAGCAAGATGAAACGTTTTCCGCCCAAAAGGCCAATCAGTGCTGGAGAGGCCGAAGAATTCTTCAAGAATATGAGAACCTCTGAATACGCCATAATCGAGGAGCTCAGGAAATCCCCTGCCCAGGTTTTGCTTCTGTCCTTGTTGGTGAATTCGAGCAAGAATCAGAAGATCCTGATCAAAACCCTCAATGAAGCATATGTTCCGGCCAACACCACGGTCGAGCAAATGGAGAGGATGGCAGAAAGATTTTTTGAGGTCAACTAGATTTCGTTCAGCAAGAATGATTTTCCCCCGGAGGGGGCCACCCACAACAAAGCTCTCCACCTAACTGTTAAATTTGAAGGTTACTACGTGAAGAGAGTTATGATGGACGGTGGGTCTGGGGTTAACATTTGCCCTCTATCAACCTTACAAATAATGGAGATCGGGACTGAAAGAATCAGGCCCAACAATGTGTGCGTCCGTGCATTCGATGGTATCAAAAGGGACACGATTAGGGAGATTGATCTGGTTTTGACAATCGGCCCTGTAGACTTCGAAGTAACATTCCAGGTCATGGATATGGATACTTCCTACAATTATCTCTTGGGAAGGCCTTGGATCCATGTGGAAGGGGCAGTGCCATCCACTCTCCACCAAATTGTTAAGTTCGAATATGAGGACCATGAAATCGTGGTCCATGGGGAAGACGAGCAATCCATTTACAGGGACCTGTTAGCCCCATTCTTGGAAGCAAGAGAGGGCAGCGAGCACATAGTCTACCAGGCTTTTGAGATTGTGGTTGCAGACCAGCATGAGTAAGGAACCCCATGCCCTCAACCCTTCCTATCAAACTCATCAATTATGGTCGCCAACGACATGATCAAACATGGGTACACACCCATAAAAGGGCTCGGGGTGTCTTTGCAAGGCATTAAAGAACCCGTCACCTTGCTTGTCAATAAAAAGTTTTTCGGCATAGGGTTTCAAGCTATCCCAGACGATGAACAATGGGCTGACCAAGGCAAGAAAAATGGTTGGGTATAGCCTCAGCCAATCCCACATATCACCGCATCATTTACCAAGCCGAAATACGTGGAAGAAGAAGAGGTTCTCACGGACGAAGAAATAGAAGAAATATGCGGAGCAATGAGGCAAATGTTGTATGAGGCCATATGGTCCAACCACGAGAGGGCCCCAGCACTGCCGAAGTACAATATATGGGACCTGATGCCAAGTTGCAAAACTGGGAGGCTACTCCATTCCCCGTCCGGCGGGAGTCTCGGTAGTTCAGCTTTTGCCATCCTTTCTGCACTATGAGTTATTTCAGGGTGTAATTCAAGTTTTAAATTCTTGCCTTTAAATTTCGATGTAAACCCTCCTACGTTTAAATTCAATGAAATGAAATCAAAATTTCATCGTCTACTATTCTTTCTGATTTTTGTTTACTTGTCTTTTTTTTTTTCCAGTCCTAATAATGCGGCTTTAAAAAATATGACATGCTTGCGGACTCCCTGCTCTGATCCTAATACGTCGTCTAGCCTCGAAATAATGAATCAAGAACCGGAATATGACGAAGAAGAGGCTTTTAGGGAAGTAAATCGAGAATTAGAGCAATTCGAGAATAAGCCTAAGCCGAATTTAAATGAAACAGAACCCATTAACTTGAGCAGTGAAGAAGAGATTCGAGAAACCATGATAAGCGTCCATGCGGATGAAAATACTAAAGACGCCTTGATTCAACTCCTATTAGAATTCAAGGACGTATTTGCTTGGTCCTACGAAGACATGCCCGGATTAAGTATGGACTTGGTGGTGCACAAATTGCCCACCTACCCTGATCATCCACCGATCCAACAAAAGCAGAGGAAGTTCAAAATAAACATGAGTGACAAGATCAAAGAAGAGGTCGCTAAACAACTAAAGGCCAGAGTAATCCGAGTGGTCTAATACACCACCTGGCCAGCCAATGTGGTTCCGGTGCCTAAAAAGGACGGAAAGGTCCGAGTATGTGTCGACTACCGAGATCTGAATAAAGCAAGTCCCAAAGATAATTTTCCGCTGCCAAATATACACATAGTAGTGGACAATTGTGCCAAACATGAGGTCTAGTCTTTTGTCAATTGCTATGCCGGATATCACCAGGTGTTGATGGATGAAGAAGATGCAGAAAAGACAGCCTTCACTACACCCTAGGGAACATATTGTTACCGAGTCATGCCGTTTGGTTTAAAGAACGCTGGGGCTACTTATATGAGGGCCATGACCGCCATATTTCACGACATGATGCATCAGGAGATTGAGGTATACGTGGATGATGTGATCGTTAAGTCCAGAACCCAAAATGACCATGTGCAACATTTGAGAAAATTCTTCGAACGCCTGCGCAAATATAATTTGAAGTTAAACCCAGCCAAATGCGCTTTCGGAGTTCCATCCGGAAAATTACTGGGATTTATAGTCAGTCGACGGGGCATCGAGCTGGATCCAACAAAGATAAAATCCATCCGGGACCTCCCACCCCCGAGAACCAAGAAGGAAGTCATGAGTCTGTTGGGTAGGTTGAATTACATCAGCATGTTCATCGCTCAGTTGACCTCAACATGCGAGCCTATATTCAAACTATTGAAAAAAGATGCGGCCATCGAATGGACAAACGAGTGCCAAGGCGCTTTTAAAAAGATGAAAGAATATATGTCAAATCCTCCAGTGTTAGTCCCACCAGAACCAGGGAGGCCTTTGTTCCTATACCTTATGGTGCTAGAAAATTCCTTTGGGTGTGTTCTCGGGCAACACGATGCGACGGGGAAGAAAGAGCAAGCTATTTATTACTTAAGTAAGAAGTTCACAAGCTATGAGGCCAAGTACTCTCATTTAGAAAGGACTTGCTGCGCTCTAACTTGGGTGGCTCAGAAGCTCAAACATTATCTGCTGGCCTACACCACCTACCTCATCACGAGGCTGGATCCTTAGAAGTACATATTCCAAAAGCCAATGCCCACCGGGAGGTTAGCCAAATGGCAAATCTTGCTCACAGAATTCGATATTGTCTATGTCACTGCACGGCTATGAAAGCTCAAGCATTGGCTGATCATCTAGCTGAAAATCCGGTCGATGATGAATACCAGCCTTTAAACACTTATTTTCCGGATGAAGAAATCAATTCCATTGAAGTAATCTCGAAAGGCGCCGACACCTGGAAAATGTTTTTCGATGGGGCGGACTATACGAAAGGTATCGGGATAGGGTCAATCTTGATTCACCCAGGGGGCAACACTACCCAGCCACGGCCCATCTCCGTTTCTTCTGCACAAACAATACTGCCTCCTATGAAGCTTGTATAATGGGCATGAACATGGCCGTTGACATGGATGTAGAAGATTTGTTGATCATGGGGGACTCCTATTTGGTCATTAAGCAGGCCCAGGGAGAGTGGGAAACTCGAGATGTTAAACTCCTTCCCTACAGGCAGCATGTGGAGAATCTTAGTAAACGATTCAAAACCGTCGAGTTCAGGTATATTCCTCGGTGCCACAATGAGTTAGTTGATGCTTTGGCCACTCTAGCTGCAATGCTACCCTATCCAGGTAATGTTCGCATAGACCCGTTGGAGATCCAAATCAAGGAGAGACATGGTTACTGCAACACGGTCGAAGTAGAGTCTGATGTCCAACCATGATATTATGATATTAAAAGATTTTTGAAGATAAAAGAATATCCCGACCAGGCCAACGGGGACCAAAAGAGGACCATCCGAAGGCTCGCCAGCAGTTTCTTCCTAAGTGAGGGAGTACTGTATAAAAGGACACCCGATCTAAATCTGTTAAGATGTGTAGACGCCAAAGAAGCCGAAAAGATCATGGGAGAGGTCCACTCAGGAATATGCGGTCCCCACATGAATGGGTTACGTCCTCGCGAAGAAAATTTTGCGGGCTGGATATTATTGGATGACCATGGAGAAAGATTGTTTCGGTTTCGTCCGGAAGTGCCATAAGTGTCAAATACATGGTGACCTAATCCATGCGCCACCTTCAGAACTACATCCTATGTCAGCACCCTGGCCATTTGTTGCTTGGGGAATGGATTTCATTGGACCAATAAAGACAAGGGCCTCAAACGGGCACATATTCATCTTGGTTGCAATCGACTATTTCACGAAATGGGTCGAGGCCGTCACGTTCAAAGCTGTCACTAAGAAAGTG
>ML302292.1:0-28260 GCA_005239505.1 Nicotiana paniculata | reverse complement strand
ATTAATAAAATCTCTCGGTACGTCATAAGGCCATTATGCCTCTGATTAATATCATGAAATAATACCAACTTACATGTTTCTGAGACCCATGAACAGATGATAGAATAATATGACACATGGAAGAATAAGAATATAAACATTTCTTCTACGAATAGAGTATTTATGGAAGTTGTACATTTTCTCGTTTCGTTTGCATCGTATGGATCATGCAAAAAGAAAGAAATGATGACCTTAACATACCTGGGATAGGGAAAACTATGTATAATATTTTTGGCGAAGATTGCCCAAACTCCATCATTTTGCTAAAAGTTAATTCACGTTTCTTGTGAATTATAAGTCTTATAGATCCTTGGAAGCTCATGTTAATTCAAAAATGGAGGTATGATTCTTATGTCTTTAAGACATATAATGTTTTTCTTTTTCCAAAGTNTCATACAAGAGATGGTGGGGGGGCTGCCATGTAAGTGATCACAAGACTTATCCAAAAGTCATCCACTTAATTCCTTAATCACTTCATTAATCCCCCACTAGTCCAATAATTAATCAATTATTCACATAATTAAGAATTATCTCAAATACATGAAATGATACTCCCTTTTAATACACTTTACAAACCTTACTATCATGGCCATGGGGTACCTTGTATGGTACTAGTCCATAAATACCGAGTATTTTAGCTTGAGTCGTATTTTATCCCAAAATTCCATACTTCGACGAAATTCTTTTTATTCGATTTTCTTGCCTTCTCACCTTCACAAATTTACTCCTTACTTGTTTGAAATAGCATAAAATACTTATAAACTTAAAATAATTTCATTCCCGAACTTTCGCCGATTAACTTACGATGAAATTTTAACGTACGAAAAATGCAGGATGTAATATCTCATTTCCGAGCTTTCACCAATTTGCTTATGGCATACTTTTATGTACGGAAACATGGGATGTAACGTCATTCCTCCCTTTGGAACATTCGTCCTCGAATGTTGACTGATGCACTTATCATTCTCATGACCCATAGCTCCTAATAATACTTTATACTCTTCTTTCCATTTAGGCAACTGTTCTGTGAATGAATCCCAAATGCCAGGGCATTCCCTCTTTTAAGACTCTTTCTCATACCACGACTTGTAGTCGGAAACCATCTAATCTCATAACTATTTCTACCTTCTATCATGTAGCCTTTACGACTCTAACTTTGTACGTGCGCCTATGCGAATCTTTTCTTCTCTTTTCTCCAGCTTTTAGCCAATCTCTAGGCTTCACTTTGTGAACATATACAAAATTATGTCAAGTTGTCCCTCTGGGCGTCATATACCATAATTCTTACTTCGATTTATCATTGCGGAGGTCTCCTACCAAATTCTAGCTTACTCTTGTTGCTCATTCCATATGTATAAATCCAAGTCCTTTAATGCTTCCTCATTAGTATTCATCTTAAGAATGACGACCTAATCTCAGCTCATAATTTATCAATTTTTTCTATCCATTATGATTTGCCGCAATATTGACCTACAATAAACTACTGATACCTGGAAACTTCTTACGGAAAGCCTTGCCACTAGGTCTTGCATTGCATCGAGGAATATTTGAAGTGATTTCCATAATTGTATTTCATAGTATCTCAATGTAATTCACCTTACGGGACTTATTCTGATCTCGTACAATCCGCAAAATCTTCTCTTTTTCCCTTTTTTTCATCAAATCATTATTCAATCGAAGGCCCAAATGTTATCTTTTTTTTTTGTCATAATTACACCTTTATTTCACTACCATGGAAGCATTTCATCTCTTCTAAATGCTGCTAGTCTTAGACTCCTTTGAGTTCATTCGGCTATATTGAGCCTTCTAGAACTTAGAGAACCCATCAGCTCTCTTGTTTTCATGGGCTTAACCCCGAGAACTTATTCATTTCTGTCCCCTTCTCACTCACCCTTTCTTGTTCTTACTGTTGTCTTCCTAAAACCTTGTCTCTTTATCATGCTTTAGCTTGCAACCTACATATATCCATTTATATTGCTCGCAATCTTGCTTCACCATAGATTTCCTTGTATTATTCTAGAACATCAAGAGAGACATCTCATCGTCTCTATCTCTTCTTTATTCTCTTGGCCAGATATCTCGGTACCTAAAAACTATAGGATGGAAATTATATCATTGACGATGATACTATCATTCCTGGATACTAAACCCCTGTGCTTCTAGCTTTCTATCCGAAGTATGGACTATTCACAGCCTTCTGCATTTGAGTATCTCGTACGTTGTTCACCTTTACCTTACTTACCTTAAAATCTCGCATCACGATTTCTATACTTTTTCTGGGTCCAATAAGAAGATTCCTAATTTATTTAGTTGATTTAACTCCTTAGTTTCCTCTTCCCTTTGATCAAGCTTCGTATAGGATTAAGCTATCTTCCGATCGGCGGCTCATGGTATTAGCTATTACTTTATTCCTGCATGGACGCTATAGAATATCCAGGATATAATCTTCTAACAATTCAATTCTTTTGTTTCTAACCTGGACTCAGTTCTTCCTTTTAACTTATATTGGAGTCTACCGTGGCTGTATAATTTTCAACATATATGTATATTCCAAAATCGCAAGTGCACTTATAACGTAAGCAACTCTGGATCACTGATCGAATAGTTCCTTTTTTTCCTTCTCAAATTTCTTTTAAACGTAGGTTATTACTTTTCATGGTCTTCTGCCTCCTTGTTGCGAGCATACTTAGCTTATCTTAGTTCCCACGCATGCCAGAATTTTTGTGCAACTCATATGATCTCGAATATTACTTTTAATTTTACTTCCCGTTCATTAGCCATGGTAGGTGCCACTTTCCTTTTGAGTGCTTACAATGTTGTTGTGAGAGTGTTATTACACGACCATTTCCTCTTTAGCTCGTTGTGCCTAGGTTGAAGCCTTCTTCCTTATTTTCTCAGCTAGTCTTTGTTGTAGTATTTAGGGAGAACCCTTGACTCTCATAAAGCTGTGAGCTTATAACGGACCTTTTGATGTCCTTCCTTGCCTATAATCATCTGTAGTTGCTTACCTCCAAGTCCTTGTGCTTGTAGGGTTGCTTCTGAACTGATATTTTGACAGTCTTCCCAGCGACACTTTCTTTTGTCCCCGTAACGCTCATGCGATACCTTTAACTACCCTGACTCCATATATCTCAAGTATTATAATGACATTACTAGGAGGTTGAATTCTCCATGTTGGCGTTTACTATATTTATCTTGTATGATCTGATGATTTGTTTGTGACTTCTTGTCTAGTCATGACTAGGCTCTTCTTGAATCCCCTACTAACTACTCGTGGAACCATTCTCATAGCCATATTCCACGTAATCTCTTTTGGGTTATTTCCTTTATCTAACTTACCTCTTGCACTGGCCCCTTATTTATCAATAACCTTCCGGGCAGGAACCTTACTTCCTTTTTCTGACGTCGTGCTTACATAACGTCCTGGAATCATAGCATATCTGTAAGATTCAGATAAGTGCAATCTCATTCTTTTCTCATTTTAGCGCATTTTTCCTTTACCATTCCATAGTTACTGGAACCACTTAATTCTGTCTTAATGCCACGTCACTTCATATTCCCCCCCTTAGGGGAGTACTAAGATTTAGTTCTAGATGGTCTACATATAAATGTTTTACCTTTTTCATCTCTGGCATCTTTTCACATTGTCGATGACCCTTACTCGCCTTGCAATAATCCTTCTGTACCAAGGATAACAAAATTCCTTACTCGCGAGGGTGACACTTAATGTAATTGGTACATACAGTCCCTTAAGCTTAACTTGGCCCACATTGCTTGCTTTAGGGAAGCGTCTTCCTAAAGGAAAATTCTCTGAATTTCTCATGAATCTTCGTCTGTTTTCCATTCTACTATTTCCAAAACGAAATCTGAAATTCTCATGATGCCAATTATTATCCAATCACTCAGTCCGTAATTCATGTTTAGTTTATCTTGTTCGCCAACCTATACTGATTTCTATTACTCTGAACTTTTCCTTCAAGGAGTCACGTTGGAGTCACGAACTTATTAGTTGAAATGAGGATATGATCTTATGGCCTATACTCTTTTGCTGTCTCAAGGCCTATCACCTCTTGTCTTTCCTTCACTTGACTATTGATTCTGTAATTCTGTCATCTTTTTTTACCTACCGTTGTCATCCATGTATCACATCTTACTCATAATGTATCATTAACTCTTTCCTTATTTCCTGCTAATATTTATATCTGTTACTTTATTCCAAAAACTTGAACAAGACATTCTTTTTCTTTTAGCTCCCCTTGCTCCACCTACTGGCTCTTCAGGTTGCCTAACATTCTTTCTCTACTAGGGATGGGAGCCATACCAAGGTAATATTTATCTCTTCGAGGCTTCCAGTGCCTATCTTTGTAGTACTCACATCTAGCTGTACTATCTTAGAGTGCACCGTCTGGGTGTCTCACAAGGAGATCTATTATCACCTTTGTAATATCCATCGGAGATGTCAACTAACGCAAACTATCCATTCATCATTTTGGGTTACATTAACCCCAGCCGGATCCTACTATCTTGTCTTACTCTTTAATCATATCTGTTAGCTCCCATAGGGCATGACTGAGATAGGTGTGGCTGATTGTACGTAATTATTGTTGAGGGTAACTCATACACCTTTATCATTTTGGGTTACTTATATTTCTCTTCCTAAATGGTAAATAAGGATAATCTTTATTGACTGGGTACCTCGTACCCTTCTTCACCTTGCTTCTTTTACTTGTTGCAACTCGTGTCTAACTCTTGATTCCATTATTCCTTTTTTACTGTAAGAGTAGATAAGTATTATTTCCTAAAATTTCCTTATCAAGAACCGTACACCTTTTAGTACACGCATGATCTGCTGAAGACCTCTCATTTACTCATCATAAGCATGATGTGAAAATTAAGTTCGTCTGACTTAACTCTTCCACAACTATATCTCCTACCAACCGTCTTTCTGGAGCTAGGAATCATTGTATTATGAATAAGATAAAGTTAGGAAATTGAGTTCTTATGGTTGAGCTCTATCACACGATCTAGAGTAAAAAGAAAGAGTGACAGTCCTAAATGCACTGTAACCTCCTGCTTACAAGTGTGTTGCACGTCACACCCATAAACAAGACTCTAATAAACACGGCTTATAGACTCCCTAGGATAGAACTCCTCTGATACCACTTTTGTCACGACCCAAACCTATGGGCCGCAACGGGGACCCGATACCTTACTGAACCGAGTACCAACATAAGTTATCTTTTCATAGATAACTAAGCCAGAAGGCTGCCATGAGATAAGTAGAATACAACATGTGATATCAACTTATACATAAGACACACGGGCCTATAAGACCAAATGACCACTCGTATACTGAACATAGGTCGACAAGTCCATACAATCTTTTACGTACATGACATCTTTCTGCAACCCTCTAAGAACACGTAATTTTCATAAAGGTCGGGAAAGGGTCCCGCCATACCAATCGATACACGTCTAAATCATACTAACCAAACAAGGAACTTTGAAGCAAATGGAGCGCACCAACATCTTCCGCTGAGCTGATAGACTACTTGGAGGATTTTCGACCTGTTTATCGGGACTTGCGGGCATGGAACGCAGCGTCCTAAGGCAAAAGAGACGTCGGTACGAATAATGTACTTAGTATGTAAGGTACATAAATAAGTACATAATTGACATGGAAGAAATATAGAGTAAATGACTCAACCTGTAAGTCTAGAAAACTTTGTAAATCATGAAATACTTATAGTGTCATGCATATGCGTGAGAATGTCATGTCGTGCATAGGTACATGTTTCATAACATCATCAGCCTCTCAGGGCATCCCATCATATCATCTCAGCCACTGTGGGCAAATCATCAAAGTATACCAGCTGAACAGGTGGTGGTGCGTATATAACTCCATAACCTTTACCATATCCCATGTTCATATATATACATACATATATACACGTATATAACGCCATCTGGTCATGGGTCAATGTGCATATGTAAATGTATGAAATGGATATGAAATACGTTAATAAAATCTATCGGTACGTCATAAGGCCATTATGCCTCTGATTAATATCATGAAATAAATTTTTACCAACTTACATGTTTATGAGACCCATGAACAGATGATATAATAATATGACCCATGGAAGAATAAGAATATACACATTTCTTCTAAGAATAGAGTATTTATGGAAGTTGTACATTTTCTCGTTTCGTTTGCATCGTATGGATCATGCCAAAAGAAAGAAAGGATGACCTTAACATACCTGGGATAGGGGAAAACTCTGTATAATATTCTTGGCGAAGATTGCACCGTACTATTTTAGAACCGCAAAATCCCGTTACGATTACACAGTGTAACTTTGTATGAAAATTGGCCCAAACTCCATCACTTTGCTAAAAGTAAATTCATGTTTCTTGTGAATTATAAGTCTTAGGGATCCTTGGAAGCTCATGTTAATTCAAAAATGGAGGTGTGATTCTTATTTCCTTAAGACATATAATGTTTTTCTTTTTCCAAGTGATATTTGACACACTTTATAAGACTTGTCCAATTTCTACAATTTAGTCTTGCCACCTATTTAAATTACTTAAGAGTCATACAAGATATGGTGGGGGGCTTCCACGTAAGTGATCACAAGACTTATCCAAAAGTCATCCATTTAATTCCTTAATCACTTCATTAATCCCCCACTAGTCCAATAATTAATCAATTATCCACATACTTAAGAATTATCTCAAATACATAAAATGATACTCACTTTTAATACACTTTATACATCTTACTATCATGGCTACGGGGTACCTTTTATGGTACTAGTCCATAAATACCCGGGTATTTTAGCTCAAGCCGTATTTTATCCCAAAATGCCATACTTCGACGAAATTCTTTTTATTCGATTTTCTTGCCTTCTCACCTTCACAAATTTTCTCATTACTTGTTTGAAATAGAATAAAATTCTTATAATCTTAAAATAATCTCATTCCCGAACTTACGTCGATTAAATTACGATGAAACTTTAACGTACGAAAAATGCAGGATGTAATATCTCATTTCCGAGCTTTCACCAATTTTCGTATGGCATACTTTTATGTACGGAAACATGGGATGTAGCATCATTAATCCCTTTGAAATATTCATCCTCGAATGTTGACTGACGCACTTATCATTCTCATGACCCATAGTGTCACGCCCCGAAATCCCTCCATCGGGCTGTGATGGCGTCTAACGTTGAACCTGCTAGACAAGCCAACGTATATAAATAAACTAGCAAATTAACACAACCTTACTAGGATTAACTAAACAGTTCACTGTTACCAGCGGAAATAAATATGGTTTCAAGCTAAATAAGGATAACATAATACAACAACGCGTAAATTTCCCAAAACCTAGAGTCACAAACTCACGAACTGTCTAAGAGTGCTAAATACAAGTCTGAAAGGAAATACATGTCTGCCTTTGAGACTAAAGGAAAAACAAGGCAGAATCAAAGACAAAGGGATGGAAGTGACGCCAAGGCCCACGAACGCCAGAGGGTATACCTTGAAGCCTCTATGATGAGCTGGAAGACACTCCCACTAATGATGTCCTCCGGGTCCGGCTGCATAATCTGCACAACATAAAGAAGTGCAGGTGTAGCATCAGTACAACCGACCCCATGTACTGAGTAAGTGCCTAGCCTAACCTCGACGAAGTAGTGACGAGGCTAGAACCAGACTACCAAATTGTGATGACCCGAAAGGTCATCTTGTGTAATTTAGCAGAAAACTATGTTTCAAGGCCCAGAAAGCCTCCGTTAATCTCACCTTGATATGTGTGCATAGCTCGAGCGTGTATCTGGGAAGCTTTGATGTGAAAACTTGATGAAAAGTTGATTTCATAATGATTAATTGATTAAAGTTGACTTAGGTCAACATTTTTGGTAAACGGACCCGGACCCGTGATTTAGCGGTCCCGGAGGGTCCGTAGAAAAATATGGGACTTGGGCGTATGCCCAGAATCGAATTCCGAGGTCCCAAGCCCGAGAAATAAATTTTTGAGTTAAATTGTTTTCTGAAAATATCTATGGAAATTGAAAATCAAATTCGATAAGAAAGTGATGGTATCGAGCCCGTATTTTGGTTTCGGCACGCGGTAGAGGTTTATATATGCTTAGAGCACTTTCTGTAAAGTTTGGTTGAAATCGGATTTTGTTTGATATGTTACGTACTTGAAAATGGAAAACTTGATGTTTTATGAAATTTGATAGGATTCATGGATTGTGAGGCCTAATTCGGTGTGTATAATGTTGTTTTGGAGACTTGATCGCACGGGAAAATTCGTAGGAGGTTGTGTGAGTAATCTGTGAAATTTGGTATCGTTCCGAGATGTGTAGGTCAATTCGGCACGTTGTTAGCGAAGTAGAAAACTTAAAATTCCTAAGTTTGGTTCTTGAGGTTTGGGGGTGTGATTTCGAGTTTTAGCGTTGTTTTGAGTGTTTCGAAGGCTCGAGCGAGTCCATATCATGATTTGGGACTCGTTGGTATATTTAGATTAGGGCTTGGGTGGGCTCAGGTGCCTTCCGGGCACCTAACGGAGCTAAAAACTAGCAAACTCAGCTGTTGGTGCACCTGCTCTGGTGTGACCGCAGGTGCGGTTGCCCAGCATCGCAGGTGCGAGACTGCAAATGCGGTCCCAGGCATCACAGGTGCGATCACGAGTGGCCTGGCCAGCCACCGCAGGTGCGGTCTCCCTTTTCGCAGGTGCGATCCCAGACCCCCAGCCCAATTCCGCAGGTGCGAGGTTTTTCTCGCAAATGCGAGACCGTAGGTGCGATCCCAGCCATCGCAGGTGCGATCACTGTTCAGGCAGTGAGTTTAGGTACATGTTTTAAACCCATTTTCCTCATTTCTCACCTCCTTCCTTAGGCGATTTCCTCCATTTTTAAGAGCTTTAGGCCTGGTCTTGCAAGGTACGTAATTTCCACCCATAAATTTGTTTCATGCATGTATCTTAGCCTAATTAACTACACAAATTAGTGCAAAAAAATTCAAGAAATTGGGTAGTAACCTAGAACTTGTAATCACCTTAGGATTTTCTGTGTATTGGCTGTGAAATCAAGTAAAAATCGTATATTTATGATTCTTAGGCCTTGGGTGAGTGTTTCCTTTGAAAGTTTCGAGAATTCGAGCGAGCGGGCCAGGGGTCAAAATTTGATAATTTTGAAAGTATTCTAGGAAATGGATAATTAGGCCATGTAATTGAATATTGGAATCCTTATTGATATACTTGAATTGATTATGCCTAGATAATACCATTCCGTAGTCAAATTCTAAAGGAAAAGCAGTGTTAGAGGGTTGATTGCTATACTTAGGACCCGAGGTAAGTGTTCGGTCTAACCTTAGCTTGAGGGAATATGAGTTGAGTATAATTTTCTATTTTGCAATTGTCAAATACGATGTATAGGCATGGTGACGAGTATCTATACGTCGGTGTCTAGCATGACTCCTTATATTGTGAATATTCTGATTCCGTGATAACTTCCATGCTTAATTGATGATTTCTATATGTTGTGAAGAATATGTGAAGGAAATTGTATTATGTAAACTCTGTTGGAGCATTGGCTCAAATTGTGAATTGGATAATGAGGAAATATGAGATATTATATCTTTGGAGCTTTGGCTCAAATTTTGAATTGAATAATGAAGAAATATGAGATATTTGGTCTTTGGAGCATTGGCTCAAATTGTGAAAACGAATAATGAAGAAATATGAGATATTATGTCTTTGGAGCATTGGCTCAAATTGTGAAAACGAATAATGAAGATATATGAGATAATTACATCCTTTGGGGCATTGACTCAAGTAATAGAATAAATCATGGGAATGAAAGTGAAAGAAAGAGAAAGAGTTATTGAAATATACCCTTGTCGGGTCATTATTGTATAGTCCCCTTGCCGGGATTTGATTGTTTAATTGATGTTCCCTTGCCGGGATTTGATTATTTAATTGATGTTCCCTTGCTAGGATTTAATTGTTTAACTGATGTTCCCTTGCTGGGATTTCTATTTTCACTCTGTCTATTTCCTTGCCCTTGTTTGTGACTCCAGGTTTTGGGAAAATTTACGCGTTGTTATGTTTTGATGTTCTTATTTAGCTTGAGACCGTATTTATTCCGCTGATTTATTTCAAATTGTTTTAGCTTATTTTGTGTAATTGAGATTATTATGCTAGTTAGGTATACAGGTTGGCTTGTCTAGCGAGTTCAACGTTAGACGCCATCACGACCCGACGGTGGGATTTCGGGGTGTGACAAGTTGGTAGCAGAGCACTAGTTTACTTAGGTCTCACAACTCACGGACAACTTGGTAGAGTCTGAGGGATCGGTACTGAGACGTCTGTATTTATCCCCTAGAGGCTGCAAAGTTAGGATGACTCCACATTTCTTTTCATCTCTGTCGTGCGATATGAATTCTGAGTACTGATTGAGTTTCTGTTCTATTCTCTCGTAGATGGCGAGGACACGTGTTTCCATTTGTTCCGTTCAGCAGCCTGACACTCCTGCTACAGCTCCTACTCGGGGTCGAGGTCGAGGACGAGGCCGTGCTAGAGGCCGATGCCGGGGTCGGGCTCAGCCTAGAGCAGCGGCCCCACTGGAGGACCCTCAGGTCGAGTCTGACGAGGAGGTCCCAGTTCCACCAGTCCCAGTTGGACCAGCTCAGGTCCCAGAGGGGTTCATAGCTACCCCAGTGCTTCAGGATGCCCTTGTCCGTCTAGTTGGACTCATGGAGAGTGTAACACAGGAGGGTCTTCTTCCTAGTGCACCAGCCATCGCTCAGGCTGGGGGAGGTGCCCAGACTCCTGTTGCCCGCGTCCCAGAGCAGCTAGCTCCACAGTTTCAGACTCCAACACCTCAGCCAGCCGGAGTAGCTCAGCCGGGTATTGCAGCGCCAGTAGTAGAGGGAGCATTTATGTTAGCAGATGCTTTGTGGAGACTGGAAATGTTCACTAAGTTATTCGCTGCTACTTTTACTGGTTCACCATCAAAGGACCCCCAGGATTATTTGGACAGCTGCCATGAGGTTCTCCAGAATATGGGCATAGTGGAGTCCAACGGGGTTGACTTCGCTACCTTTCGGTTATGTGGCGCAACCAAGAGTTGGTGGAGAGATTATTGCCTAGCCAGACCAGCTGGATCTACACCTTTGACTTGGACTCAGTTCTCGGAGGTATTTTTGGGGAAGTTCCTTGCCATAACTCAGAGAGAGGACCTTCGGAGGCAATTTGAGCGTCTCCAGCAGGGATCCATGTCCGTAACTCAGTACGTGACCAGGTTTATCACTCAACATGCTCTTATGATACTTCCCACTAATCGGGAGAGGGTTTGGAGGTTTATTGAGGAATTGGTCCGGCCTATCAGACTTCAGATGGCTATAGAGTCAGGTACAGACATATCGTTCCAGGATGCAGCCAATGTGGCCCGGAGGATTGAGATGATTCTGTCACAGGGTGGTGGTCAGGGGGCTGACAAGAGGCCCTATTATTTCGGTCGTTTCAGTGGAGCCTCATCTGGAGGTAGGGATTCTTCAGGCAGAGGTCATCCTCCCAGACCTTTTCAGTCAGCTCTCCAGGTTTCCCATGGTACTTCAGGTGGTCGTGGTTATCAGACACACTATTCCGATCAGCAGCCTTACAGTGCGCCACCAGCACCTATCGGTGCATCGCCGCTTCAGAATTTCCAGGGTGGTTATCAGGGTCGACAGGGCTAGTTTTAGGGTCAGCAGTCACATCAGTAGAGGCCGTATTATACTTGCGGGGGTTTAGGGCACATTTCCAGGTTTTTCCCTCGAGATTCTGGTGGGTCTCAGCATCAGGGTTCTCGTGCCATGGTACAGGCACCAGGTGTTCCACAACCTGCCATCCAGCTAGAGGTGGAGGTACATGTCATAGAGGTGGAGTTCAGGCCGCCAGGGGGTGGAGGCCAGCCAACAGCCGGCCGTCCTAGAGATGTGGTTCAGGGTGGTGGGGCCTCAACCCCGATGTTATGCTCTTCCAGCCAAACTAGAGGCTGAGTCTTCAGATGCAGTTATTACAGGTACTATTCAGGTTTGTGATAGAGATGCTTCAGTAATGTTTCACCAGGGTCTACGTATTCATATGTGTCCTCCTATTTTGCACCATACCTGGTCATGCCTAGTGATCCACTGAGTGTTCCTGTTTATGTATCTACACCGGTGGGTGATTCTATCGTGGTCGATCGTGTCCATCGTTCTTGTGTTGTGGTGATTGGGGGTCTTGAGACCCATGTTGATTTGTTGCTTTTGGGTATAGTCGACTTTGATGTTATATTGGGGATGGACTGGTTTGTCCCCATATCATGAAATCTTGGATTGTCATGCCAAGACGGTAACCTTAGCCTTGCCAGATTTGCCTCGTTTAGAGTGGAAAGGAACTCCTGGTCATTCTACCCGCAATGTTATTTCCTACGTGAAGGCTCGACGTATGGTCGAGAAGGGGTGTTTGGCTTATTTGGCTTATGTGTGCGATTCCAGTGTTGAGTTTCCCTCTATTGATTCGATACCCGTGGTTCGCGAGTTTCTTGAGGTTTTCCCTTCAGACCTTCCGGGGATGCCACCCGACATGGACATTGATTTCTACATTGATCTAGCTCCGGGCACCCAGCCCATTTTTATTCTGCCATATCGCATGGCCCCGCCAGAGTTGAAAGAGTTGAATGGAACAGTTGCAGGATTTGCTTGGGAAGGGTTTCATTAGACCCAGTGTTTCCCCTTGGGGTGCTCCAGTGTTGTTTGTGAAGAAAAAAGATGGTTCGATGAGGATGTGCATAGATTACCGGCAATTGAACAAGGTTACAATCAAGAATAAGTATCCACTGCCGAGGATTGATGATTTGTTCGATCAGCTTCAGGGTGCCAAGGTATTTTCAAAGATAGACTTGAGATCTGGCTACCATCGTTGAGGATTAGGGCATCCGATGTTCCTAAGACAGCTTTCCGCACTCGGCACGGGCATTACAAGTCTTAGTCATGTCGTTTGGATTGACAAATGCCCCATCAGCTTTTATGGACTTGATGAACAGAGTGTTCAGGCCTTATTTGGACTCGTTCATGATAGTCTTCATTGATAATATATTGATTTACTCCCGCAGCCAGGAGGAGCACGAGCAGCATCTCATAGTGGCTCTTCAGACTCTGAAGGATAGTCAGCTTTATGAAAAGTTTTCGAAGTGTGAGTTCTGGTTGAGTTCAGTTTCATTCCTGGGTCATGTCGTGTCAGTAGAGGGTATCCAGGTTGACTCAAAGAAGATTGAAGCAGTCAAGAACTGGCCTAGACCAACATTAGCTACGGAGATTCGACGTTTTTTGGGACTGGCATGTTATTATCGTCGGTTCGTGGAGGGGTTCTCATCTATTGCAGCCCCGATGACCAAGTTGACCCAGAAGGGTGCCCAATTCAGATGGTCGGACGAGTGTGAGGCGAGCTTTCAGAGGCTCAAGATAGCTCTGACTACGGCACCGGTATTGGTTTTTTCCACAGGTTCAGGATCGTATGCCGTGTATTGTGATGCCTCACAGGTTGTGCTTGGTGCAGTATTGATGCAGGACGGCAAGGTTATAGCCTATGCTTCTCGTCAGTTAAAGGTCCATGAGAAGATCTATGTAGTTCATGACTTGGAGTTAGCAGCTATCGTACATGCATTGAAGATTTGGAGGCATTACTTGTACAGTGTGCCATGTGAGGTGTTCACGGATCATAGGAGCTTGCAGTATTTGTTTAAACAGAAGGAGTTGAACATGAGACAGAGGAGATGGTTAGAGTTTCTGAAGAATTATGATATTACCATTTTTTATCATCCAGGGAAGGCCAACGTGGTGGCCGATTCCTTGAGCCGGAAGTCAACTAGCATGGGTAGTCTTGCTTACTTATCAGTCGGAGAGCGACCTCTTGCTTTGGATGTTCAGGCGCTAGCAATCGATTTGTGAGATTGGAGGTTTCAGAGACTGGTAGTGTTTTGGCCCATACCGTGGCCCGTTCTTCATTGTATGACCGTATTCGGGCCAGGCAGTATGATGATCTTCATTTATGTGTTCTTAGGGATAGAGTCAGGCACGAATATGCTAAGTAGGTTACGGTCGATGCCGAGGGAGTATTGAGGATGCAGGGTCGTATTTGTGTACCCGACGTTGATGGAATTCGTGAGTTGATACTTCATGAGGCCCATAATTCCCGGTATTTTATTCATCCAGGCGCCGCAAAGATGTACCAGGACTTGCGGCAGCACTATTGTTGGCGAAGGATGAAGAAGGATATTGTAGCTTATGTAGCTCGGTGCTTGAACTGTCAACAGGTTAAGTACGAGCACCAGAGACCCGGTGGTTTGATTCAGCAGATTCAGCTTCCCGAGTGGAAGTGGGAGCGTATCACCATGGACTTTGTAGTTGGACTCACACGGACTCAGAGGATGTTTGATGCAGTATGGGTCATTGTGGATAGGTTGACCAAGTCAGCGCACTTCATTCCAGTATCAGTTCCGTTTTCAGCAGAGAAGTTGGCAAAGATCTATATGAGAGAGATTGTTAGACTGCATGGTGTGCCCATATCTATTATATAGGACCGAGGTACTCAGTTTACCTCCCATTTCTGGAGAGTATTTCAGCGAGAGTTGGGTACACAGATCGATTTGAGCACAACATTTCATCCTCAGACGGACGGGCAGTCCGAGCGTTCTATTCAGATTTTGGAGGATATGTTACGAGCTTGTGTCATTGATTTTGGTGGATCGTGGGATCAGTTCTTGCCTTTAGCAAAGTTTTCCTACAACAACAACTATCAGTCGAGCATTCAGATGGCTCCGTATGAGGCGTTGTATGGTAGACGGTGTCGGTCTCCAGTCGGATGGTTTGAGCCGGGAGAGGCTAGATTGTTGGGTTTTGAGTTAGTCCAAGATGCCTTGGACAAGGTGAAGATCATTCAGGATAGACTTCGTACAGCTCAGTCCAGGCAGAAGAGCTATGCGGATCGCAGGGTCCGAGATTTGGCATTTATGATAGGCGATCGGGTATTTCTTCAAGTCTCATCCATGAAGGGCGTGATGAGATTCGGAAAGAAGGGAAAGTTGAGCCCTAGGTATATTGGTCCATTTGAGATTCTTGACAAGGTAAGGGAGGTGGCCTACAGACTTTCCTTGCCACCTAGTTTGTCAGCCGTGCATCCAGTATTTCACGTGTCTATGCTCCGAAGGTATGTTGCAGACCCATCTCATGTACTTGACTTCAGTGGTGTCCGGTTGGACTGGGATCTGTCTTATGAGGAGGAGCCGGTAGCCATATTATACCGGCAGGTTCGTCGGTTGAGATTGAAGAGTTATCCTTCGGTTCGTGTTCAGTGGAGAGGTCAACCTGTTGAGGCAGCTACTTGGAAGTCCGAGCCCAATATGCGAAGCCGTTATCCCCACCTTTTCCCCGATTCAGGTACTTTTCTATGTCCGTTCGAGGACGAACGATTGTTTTAGAGGTGGAGATTGTGATGATCCAAAAGGTCATCTTGTGTAATTTAGCAGAAAATTGTGTTTCGAGGCCCCAAAAGCCTCCATTAATCTCACCTTGATATGCGTGCATAGCCCAAGCGTGTAGCCGTGAAGCTTTGATGTGAAACCTTGATGAAAAGTTGATTTCATAATGATTAATTGATTAAAGTTGACTTAGGTCAACATTTTTGGTAAACGAACCCGGACCCGTGATTTGACGGTCCTGGAGGGTCCGTAGAAAAATATGGGACTTTGGTGTATGCCCAAAATCGAATTCCGAGGTCCCAAGCCCGAGAAATAAATTTTAGAGTTAAATTGTTTTCTGAAAATATCTGTGGAAATTGAAAATGAAATTTGATTAGAAAGTGATGGTATCGGGCCCGTATTTTGGTTCCGGCGCCCGGTACAGGTCTCATATATGCTTAGAGCACTTTCTGTAAAGTTTGGTTGAAATCAGATTTCGTTTGATGTGTTACAGACTTGAAAATGGAAAACTTGATGTTTTATGAAATTTGATAGGATTCATGGATTGTGAGGCCTAATTCGGTGTGTATGATGTTGTTTTGGCGATTTGATCGCATGGGCAAGTTCATAGGAGGTTGTGTGACTAATCTGTTAAATTTGGTATCGTTCCGAGATGTGTAGGTCAATTTGGCACGTTGTTAGCGAAGTAGAAAACTTAAAATTCCTAAGTTTGGTTCTTGAGGTTTTTGGGGGTGATTTCAAGTTTTAGCGTTGTTTTGAGTGTTCCAAAGACTCGAGCGAGTCCGTATCATGATTTGGGACTCCTTGGTAAATTTGGATTAGGGCTCGGGTGGGCCCAGGTGCCTTCGGGGCACCTAACGGGGCTAAAAACTAGCAAACTCAGCTGTTGGTGCACCTGCTCTGGTGTGACCGCGGTGCGGTTGCCAAGCATCGCAGGTGCGAGACTGCAAGTGCGGTCCCAGGCATCGCAGGTGCGATAACCAGTGGCCTGGCCAGCCACCGCAGGTGCAGTCTCCCCTTTCGCAGGTGCGATCCCAGACCCTCAGCCCAATTCCGCAGGTGCGAGGTTTTTCTCGCAAATGCGAGCTCGCAGGTGCGGTCCCAGCCATCGCAGGTGCGATCATTGTTTAGGCAGTGAGTTTAAGTACGGGTTTTAAACCCATTTTCCTCATTTCTCACCTCCTTCCTTAGGCGATTTCCTCCATTTTTAAGAGCTTTAGGCCTGGTCTTGCAAGGTAAGTAATTTCCATCCATAAATTTGTTTCATGCCTGTATCTTAGCCTAATTAACTACACAAATTAGTGCAAAAATTTCAAGAAATTGGGTAGTAACCTAGAACTTGTAATCACCTTAGAATTATCTGTGAATTGGCTGTGAAATCAAGTAAAAATCATATATTTATGATCCTTAGGCCTTGGGTGAGTGTTTCCTTCGAAAGTTTCGAGAATCTGAGCGAGCGGGCCCGGGGTCGAAATTTGATAAATTTGTAAGTATGCTAGGAAATGGATAATTAGGCCATGTAATTGAATATTGGAATCCTTATTGATATACTTGAGTTGATTATGCCTAGATAATACCATTCCGGAGTCAAATTCTAAAGGAAAAGCGGTGTTAGAGGGTTGATTGCTATACTTCGGACCCGAGGTAAGTGTTTGGTCTAACCTTAGCTTGAGGTAATAGGAGTTGCGTATAATTTGCTACTTGATAATTGTCAAATACGATGTATAGGCATGGTGACAAGTATCTATACATCGGTGTCTAGCATGACCGTGAGTCCTTATATCGTGAATATTCTAATTCCGTGATAACTTCCATGCTTAATTGATGATTTCTATATGTTGTGAAGAATATGTGAAGGAAATTGTATTTTGTAAACTCTGTTGGAGCATTGGCTCAAATTGTGAATTGGATAATGAGGAAATATGAGATATTATGTCTTTGGAGCATTGGCTCAAATTGTGAAAAAGAATAATGAAGATATATGAGATAATTACATCCTTTGGGGCATTGACTCAAGTAATAGAATAAATCATGGAAATAAGTGAAAGAAAGAGAAAGAGTTATTGAAATATACCCTTGTCGGGTCATCATTGTATAGTCCCCTTGCCGGGATTTGATTATTTAATTGATGTTCCCTTGCTGGGATTTAATTGTTTAACTGATGTTCCCTTGCCGGGATTTCTATTTTCACTCTGTCTAGTTCCTTGCCCTTGTTGATGTCCTTATTTAGCTTGAGACCGTATTTATTCCGCTGATTTATTTCAAATTGTTTTAGCTTATTTTGTGGAATTGAGATTATTATGCTAGTTATCTATACACGTTGGCTTGTCTAGCGAGTTCAACGTTAGACGCCATCACGGCCCGACGGTGGGATTTCGGGGCGTGACACAAATAAACCTGTGCAGTTCAAATAAATTGATATACATATACACAACGGATAAGAAACATATGGAGGAAGCAATGAATTAAGGAAGGGGGGCATGCTGTGGGGAGATAACAATTTCATATAAGTTAATCTCAATAAGGAAAAGAAACAACAAGCTAGCATATCAATAAGGACAAGGAATCACAAACTTGCACGACATCACCCGTCGTGCTTTTATTCTCGTCCTCACTATGAAATGTATAATGTAATCAATGTGAATCATGGCACGGCATCACCCTTCGTGCTTTTACTCTCTTCTTCACTGTATAATCAATAAATATGGTACGGAATGGTACATCGTACGACACGACATCACCCTTCGTGCTTTTACTCTCTTCTTCACTGTATAATCAATAAATATGGTACGGAATGGTACATCGTACGACACGACATCACCCTTCGTGCTTTACACTCTTTCCTCAAAGTGCACGACATCACCCTTCGTGATTTACCACTCTTCCTTACCCAAACAGCAATTACAAACAAGGGCAAGGGAGTAAACAGAATAGAATAGAAATTCCGGTAAGGGAACATCAATTAAACAATTAAATCCCGGCAAGGGAACAATACAATAATCTCAACATCCCAACAAGGGAGACAATATCAAACAATGCACGGCATCACCCTTTGTGCTTTACTCTCATTCTCACCAAAACAAGTGCACGACATCACTCTTCGTGCTTTACTCTCATTCTCACCAAAACAAGTGCACGGCATCACCCTTTGTGCTGTACTCTCATTCTCACCAAGACAAGTGCACGACATCACCCTTCGTGCTTTAACACTCTTCCTCACCCAAAAAACAATAACAAACAAGAGCAAGGAGGTAAAAAAACAGAAATAGGAATCCCGGAAAGGGAACAATAAATCAACAATTAAATCCAGGCAAGGGACAATCGATCATAAGCAATTAAATCCCGGCAAGGGAACAAGCAACAATGACCCGGCAAGGGTATATTTTAGTAAATCTTCCTCTTTCTTTCACTTTCATTTCCGTGATTTATTCTATCACTTGAGCCAATGCTCCAAAGGATGTAATATCTCATATTTCCTCATTATTCAATTCACAAATTGAGCCAATGCTCCAAAGAATGTAATATCTCATATTTCCTCATTATTCAATTCACAAATTGAGCCAATGCTCCAAAGAATGTAATATCTCATATTTCCTCATTATTCAATTCACAAATTGAGCCAATGCTCCAAAGAATGTAATATCTCATATTTCCTCATTATTGAATTCACAAATTGAGCCAATGCTCCAAAGAATGCAATATCTCATATTTCCTCATTATTCAATGCACAAATTGAGCCAATGCTCCAACAGAGTTTACAAGATACAATTTCCTCCACATATTCTTCACAACATATAGAATTTATCAATTAAACATGGAAATTACCCCAACACCAGATATTCACAATATAAGGACTCACGGTCATGATATACGCCAATGTATAGATACTCGTCACCATGAGTATACATCGTACTCTACAATAAACAAGTAGCAAACAAGACTCAACTCCTATTCCCTCAAGCTAAGGTTAGACCGAACACTTACCTCGGGTCCAAAGTATAGCAATCAACCCGAAACCACATGTTTTCCACGAGTATCTGACTCCAAATAGCCCAAATCTATTCAAATAAATTTCATACCGTAAATAACATCTCATGCACGGATTTTACTACCAAATTCAAGGTTACGACGCGAAATTAGGTGAAATGACCAAAACGCCCCCAGGCCACCATCTCGGAGTCTGGTAAATTTTACATTTTCAGAACCCTCGTACTCTCACGAGTCTAGACATATAAAAATATCTCAAATCGGAGGTCAATCACCCACTCAAATCCCAATTTATGAAAAATCTAAGTTCTACCCAATTCACCAAATTTCACCCATGAAAATCTTTGATTTTAAGTTGAAACATGTTAAATGATGTTAATGATTGAAAAGTAATGATTAAAAACCACTTGAAACTGATTTGGAAGAGTGTTGTTCCTTGGAAAAATCGCCTAAGAGTGTTGAGTTTGAGAAAATATGAAATATGAAGTGAAAACTCGGTTTTGTACAGTGCAGGCCACTGGTTGGCATCGCAATTGCGAACACCCCTACATGGGAAATGCGAAGAATGCTTCGCATTTGTGATCACTGTGCAGGAGGAGGGACTTTGCATTTGCGAATGGAGGATCGCATTTGCGATCACTGTGCAACTAGTGAACCTTCGCATTTGCGATGTTGGATTCGCATTTGCGAGCACTGCCAGCCAATGCACTGTTCGCATTTGCGATGCTGGCTTAGCATTTGCGAAGCCTGCAGAACAGAACACCAACAGACTCTAAGTTCAAAAAAAAGGGCAATCTGTGGCCTATCCAAAACTCACCCGAGCCCTCGGGGCTCCAAACCAAATATACACACTACCTCAAAACATCCTATGAACTTATCCGTGCGATCAAATCGCCAAATAACATCATATACATCGAGTTAAGCCTCAAAATCCAATTTCTATCAAGTTTCATAAAACATCAAAATTTCCATTTTAAGTCCAAAACACGTCAAACGACATCCGATTTCAACCAAACTTCACAGGAAGTGCTTAAACCATATATAAGACCTGTACCGGGTGCCGGAACAAAAATACGGGCCCGATACCATCACTTTCTAATCAAATTTCATTTTCAATTTCCTTAAATATTTCAAAAAACAATTTAACTCAAAAATTCATTTCTCGGGCTTGGGACCTCGAAATTCGATTCCGGGCATACGCCCAAGTCCCATATTTTCCTACGGACCCTCCGAGACCGTCAAATCACGGGTCCGGGTCCGTTTACCCAAAATGTTAAACGAAGTCAAATTTATTCATTTTAATATCACATCTTAGCATTTTTTTACAGAACCTCATATATAAGTTGTCCAGCTACGCGCCCGGACTACGCACGCAAATTGAGGCCAATAAAAATGAGGTTTTCAAGGCCTCTAAAAATACGGGATGGGTAATAACATAGGTGATGACCCTTTGGGTCGTCACACATAGCTCCTACGAATACTTTATACTCTTCTTTCCATTTAGTCAACTGTTCTGTGAATGAATACCAAATACCAGGCATTCCCTCATTTAAGAATCTTTCTTATACCACGACTTGTAGTCGGAATCCTTCTAATCTCATAACTGTTGCTACCTTCTATCATGCAGCCTTTACGACTCTAACTTTGTATGTGCGCCTATGCGACTCTTTTCTTCTCTTTTCTCCAGCTTTTAGTCAATCTCTAGGCTTCACTTTGTGAACAGATACAAAATTATGTCAAGTTGTCCCTCTGGGTGTCATATACCATAATTCTTACTTCGATTTATCGTTGTGGAGGTCTGCTACCAAATTCCAGCTTACTTTTGTTGCTTATTCCATATGGATAAATCCAAGTCCTTTAATGCTTCCTCGTTACTATTCATCTTAAGAATGACGATCTAATCTCAGCTCATACTTTGTGACTTTTGTCCATCCATTATGATTTGCCGCAATATTGACCTACAATATACTACTGATACCTTGAAACTTCTTACGGAAAGCCTTGCCACTAGGTCTTGCATTGCATCGAGGAATATTTCAAGTGATTTCCATAATCGTATTTCATAGTATCTCGATGTAATTCACCTTATGGGACTTATTCTGATCTCGTACCGTCCGCGAAATCTTTTCTCTTTTTCCCTTTTTTTCATCAAATCATTATTCAATCGAAGGCCCAAACGTTATCTTTTATTTGTCATAATTACACCTTTATTTCACTACCATGGAAACATTCCATCTCTTCTAAATGCTGCTAGTCTTAGACTCCTTTGAGTTAATTTGGCTATATTTTGCCTTCTATAACTTAGAGAACCCATCAGCTCTCTTGTTTTCATGGTCTTAACCCCGAGAACTTATTCATTTTCGTCCCCTTCTCACTCACCCTTTCTTGTTCTTATTCTTGTCTTCCTAAAACCTTGTCGCTTTATCATGATTTAGCTTGCGACCTACATATATCCATTTATACAGCTCGCAATCTTGCTTCACCATAGATTTCCTTGTATTATTCTAGAACATCAAGCGAGACATCTCATCGTCTCTATCGCTTCATTATTATCTTGGATAGATCTCTCGGTACCTAAAAACTATAGGCTGGAAATTATATCATTGACGATGCTGCTATTATTCCTGGATACTGAATCCTTGTGCTTCTAGCTTTCTATCCGAAGTATGGACTATTCACAGCCTTCTGCATTTGAGTATCTCGTACGTTGTTCACCTTTAACTTACTTACCTTAAAATCTCGCATCACATCTTATATCTCTTTCATAACTTCCCTTCCACATAGGTATGATTCACATCCACAACTTGGGGCTTTATTTTAATACTACGATCCAGTGGGAGCTTCATACTGACTTCTTATGAGGCTGTTACTTTTCTAACTGGCTTTATCGTAGAGCTGTTATAGACTATGGTTGTTGTACTATCTCTCTTGTACTTCTGATATTAAGGTGATTCTGCAATGTTCGTCCAATAAGAAGATTCCTAATTTATTTAGTTGATGTGACTCTTTAGTTTCCTCTTCCCTTTGATCAAGCTTCATGACGAGGGGTCGACTTATACATTTATTAAGGCCACTAACATGCTAATATGAAATCCTAATTAAGCGTGATATACAACAATAAGACTCACAACAAGAAATAACTGAACAAAGTCTTCACAATATTTAAGGGCTTAAATCACTTCCTACCTTCAAAACATATGATTACACAAACAATGAATTTATACCAATTATGAAAGGAACTTCCAGTTCTATTATCACACACGAATACCACAGAGGACGTTTGGCCCGATCCAACATAAATGTAAATTTGCACTACCGAGGGTTGAATGACGCGAACCATAGATGCATCTATTACCCCGCTTGCGAATCATACATGCGCCGCAGTCAAATCTAAGTTTATCAATAAATAATAACCCTTTCTTGATTCTTTACAAAATAAGGACAATTCAACTTGAAGCTTTTAAATCCTCAAAAATCCTTAACCTAGTTCCATTTGATATAGTTAACAAGTTTAATCAAATAACGGTATCCACAAGAAAGGTGTAAACCTAAAACTACCCAAACATAAACAGGAATAGAAGCTAAATACGGACTCTCGTCACTGAGTGCTTACGTATCCCCACAAATAACAACACATATTAGTTAAGTTCACCTATGGGGTAAGTTCCCTCTTACAAGGTTAGAAAAGAGACTTACCTCGTCTCAAAGCCTACTTCCCAATTCAAGAATGCGCCCAAACCTCCAAATTTGACCCCAAACGAATCGGAACTAACCAAACATTACATAAATCGATCAATCTATGCTCAAAAGTTCATATCTCCACTATTAAAGTGATTACCCAACCCAAATTAAGAGATTCTTAAAATTCACCCCCGACCCACACGCCCTGATTGTGGAAATATTTGAAGAAAGTTGTTACCCATAACCTTAGGAACATAATATATGATTTTCACTAAGTTTCATAATATTTTCTTGGTAAAATATCATTTTCATTAAACCCAAGATTTTTCATCTAAACCGATGATTTCTATCAATTTTCATGTCGAAATCTACCCATAATCTATGTAATAAACTCACATTAAGATAGGAATTACTTACCCTCAATAGCTAGGTTAAAATATCCCCTTTTTGAAGCTCTAAAATCACCCAAATGTATAAAGAATGGGAGAAATATGCCTAAGTCCAGTATTAAATGAAGTGCACTGCCCCACCGATTTTCGCACATGTGGTGCATTGGCAGCATCTGCGGTTCCGCACCTGCGGAAAGACCTTCAGAGGTGAGCCTTTTCCTTGCCTGGTCGGGCTCTGCATCTGCGGACACAAGGAGCCGCATCAGCAAACCCTTTCCGCTCCCGTGACAACAGTGCCCGCACCTGCGTTCATGCAGGTGCATAAATTCCTCCGCACCTGTGGTGCCTGGGCTTCCTTCACATTTCTGAATTTGCGGCTCATGGATCGCACCTACAGCTGGCCAAGCGCAGGTGCAGTTTGAAAGAACTGGAGCTTCAGCAGTTGCTGTCACGCCTCCCTTTTTATCGCGAAATCGGGTTTCGACATTTGACAAATCCTTTTGAGAGAGTAGGGAAAAGGAATTGGTTATTAGAGTCGCCACCTAACAGATTAAGGTGCGTTAGGACACCTATTGCAAATAACTCATATTATACCAGTTTGTGTCACCAGAGATCGGGTAAGGGCTCAAATTACCTTGAGGGGAAGGTATTAGGCACCCCTCGAGGTCCACAACAGTGGGTCCCAATCAAACTTAAATTATGTGAATTAGTCTAGGAAAGCGAAGAAAATTATTTAATAAGGGTGGGGGGGGGGTGTACTAAAATTTTTAGCCTATAGGATCACCCCGTGCAAGATAAATAATACTTCGTAACTCCCCAAAGACGGGGGTGTTAATCATATTATCCAAGGGGTACATACTATCATCTCCTGCTACCCGATTACTATCTTTCAGTTGTTACCTAAAGTGCTCTAGTTGATTCTAATTTGTTCCCGTGCGTGCACTAACCGTCCCTTACCTATGGCCTTGGAGGAATTAGGGCCTCTATTTGGGATGGTTCTAGACTAAACCTAGGTTGCTCAAAATTGTGAAATACTAGGCGACATGCATAATAATTAAGACCTTTTTAAAAAAAAAAAAAAAACAGATATGGGCTCATATTGACCTCCGCACATAAACAGCAAATGCACTCAACTGAGTGGCAGGTTCTATTAATCATAAAGTCCTATAGGTAAGATATCTATATGAGAAATAGGCGAGCAGTAGGGTGCAAAATCAGTTTTAATGCGAGTGTGAGGACCTAATATTTGCCTACTAATTTTAGTTGGTGCTATATCTGGGTATTTCATGTGTTAGTGAATAGTAGTAAGTCATAATCCTAAGTCTAGAATTATTGTTCAATCCTACAGGCATGTTGTCTAAGTGATGGATGGTGATAATCGTATTCATAATAATTTAATAGAATCCTATAGGCATGATTTCTATGAGTGAACCAATTTTAATCATATAGGTATGTTATCTATTATTAAGCAGATTCTCAATCTTATAGGCATGTATCTATTATCAGACAATATTTAAGCACGAATTTATATACATTGCCCGAAAATAGTTAAACCAGATATTGGTCCTATAGGAATAACTGCTAACACATATTTATTTGACAAGTTGATGTACCTAAAGGCAGGATTTCTAACAAGTCATCATATTCATCCTATAGGCAGGATTTCTAACAAATCATAATTTTGACCTTATACGCAGGAATTCTAACAAATCATAATTTTGACCCTATAGGCAGGATTTCTTATATGTAAGCACAATATAGATCTTGCACGATTAACAAAATGAGCAAAATCATCAGCACAAATGAAAACCTATAGGCAGGATTCCTACCCGATTTAATAAAAGAAAATAAGAAACCCTCTCGATTTTAATAAATACCCCAGAATTTATTTATTACAAAATTATTACAGACCAGATAAATAAATGAATTAAAAAATAGTAATGAAATAACTATAGAGAGCCTTTTACAGGCCCAAATACACTTGGGCAGCCCAGGCCTTCAAACCATATCAGCTCCAAGGCTCATTTCACAGGTACAAAACAGTCAATGGTGAGTGATTCACCCATAGCACACATAAACCCAGGTTTCTAGTGTGTCAAAGTTCCCAAGGGCTTCAAGGACCCATGGAAATGCTCACACTAGAGAACAAAATACTCAGAAGTTATGCAAAGGATATTAGCAACCCAAAACCCAGTGTGTCAGAGTTCACAAAAATCTCATATGGACACCGAGCAGTGCTCACACTAGGGAGGTTGAGGATAGAACTGTAACAATCCGACTAGTTATTTTGTGCTCTAGAGCGTCGTTCAGCAGTTTGAAGTCGTGAGCATCTTTGTTTCAGGTATTATGACCAGTGGGCGTGGTCGGAATTGAATTCCAGGAAGTTTAGAATTGATTTGGAAAGAAAATTCTCATTTCAAAAGCCTTAAGTTGGAGAAATCAACTAAGATTGGAATTTTGAGTAAACGATCTCCGAATCAGGATTTGAAGGTTCCAGCAGGATCGTATGATGATTTTGGATTTGGGTGTATGTCCGGAGGGTTTTGGATAACCCGGGAGGGTTTCGGCGTATATTGTGGAAGTTAGTATTTTAGAAGGATTTCATGAATTTGGGCTTGAAGTGCATATCAGTGAGGTTGATGTCCGTTTGGGATTCCGATTCTGGAAATAGCTCCGTATGGCGATTCTGGAATTGGGAGCGCGATCGGAAGTGAATTTGGATGTCCGAACGGAAGTGGAAGTTTTGATATAGAGGTCGGAATGCGATTCTAGAAGTTGGAGCAGGTCCGTAATGTTGAATATGACTTGTGTGCAAAATTTGAGGTCAATCGGGTGTGATTTGATAGGGTTCAGCGCCGAATGTAGAAGTTTGAAATCCTAAGTTCTTAAAGAATTTGGATTTGAGTGTGATTCGTGATTTCGACATTGTTTGATGTGATTTGAGGGCTCGAGCAAGTCCGTGTCATGTTTTGGGATAGGTTGGTGTGATTGAACGGGGTCCCGAGGGGCCTCGGGTGGATTCCAGGTGGTTGTCGGATCAAAAATTGAAGTTTGAAGAAGTGAAGCTTGCTGTCATCTGGTGTAATTGCACTTGCGAGGCTTTGACCGCAGGTGTGGCTAAGGGCGTCGCAGGTGCGAGATTTGGGGCTGAAGCTGAGGGGACCGCAGGTGCAGGAGGTCGCACCTGCGGAGTCGCTGGTGCGAAGAGTGGGTCGCAGGAGCGGGATTTTGTTGGGCTGAGTCAGAGCCGCACCTGCGATGGAATTTCCGCAAGTGCGGAGCCGTAGGAGCGGCTATTGGACCGCAGGTGCGAAAATACGCCTGTGCAGAATGTTTTAAAAATCGGGTTTGTGCCATTTCTCTCTCATTTTTTCATTGGTTGAGACGATTTTGGAGAGCTTTTCAAGGGAGATTTCATCAGGGATCAGAGGTACGTTGTTTCTACTTATTTCTAAGGTTAAATACAAGATTGATGCATGATTTGATATAGGAATTGTGGGAAAAATTGAGGTTTTTGAAGAAAAACCTAGAAAATGTAAGTTTGGAATTTAGCCACGAATTGAGCATGAATATATGAATAAATTATATATTTGAGTTAGTAAGGCTATGGGTAGAATATATCTTCGAAAAATTTCAGATTCCGGACACGTGGGCTCGAGGGCATTTTGATCATTTCTCTGAGCGGGGTCGGGAAAGTATATAATCTAAATTTATTGTGAGTATTAGGATGAATTTTCATGGTTTTGCCATTATGTGGTAGTTTCAGAGCGTTGTGCGTCCGTTGGAGTCATCAGAAGGGCTTGGGAGTCGGTGTTGGAATTTCGGAGCGAGGTAAGTCTCCTCTCTAACTTTGTGAGGGGGAATCGTCCCACTAGGTGAATTAATTCAGTACATGCTATTATCTTCGGGGGCTACGTACGCACGAGGTAACGGGAGTCCGTGCATAGCTACTATTATGCCATGTCCGGTTATCCTATGACCCACTAGCATGCTTTATGTGTGTACCTGTAACCCTGCCTTTGATATTAAACTGCTGATATGACCGAAACGTAATTGAATGTTTAAAAGAAAACTAGAGCTCATATTGTTAACCTTCTAAAAAGAGAATTGTTTCCGCTGTGAATATGTTTGTACCTGGACTTGGTTGTATCATGGAGTATCACTAAACTTGACAAATGAGTTTCCAAAACAAAGATTTCAAAACCTATATTTCATGTTTCTTTTAATAAAGACTTTTACCACTTTCCTGAGAAAAACGGTTTTCTTGAAAAAATACAAATTTATTATGTGGATATGGGTAACTTTGGGTGCCTGAGTTGCTTGAGTGATTCGCGAGCAGGAAGACCCTGTATTTGTGTATGTATTCTTATGAGCACCTGAGTCGCATGTATGATTCACGAGCAGGCTAGTCGTATTATGTTAACCGCGACGTATGATCGATTAGCGAGCGTAGATGCATCTATGGTTCGAGCCGGTCGACCCCTCGGCAGTGCACATTTTATTATTGTTGGTCCGCGCCGTTCGACCCTCGGCATTTCTTGCGTGTGATATTTGCTGCGTAGTTTCTGTGATATTTGCCTAATTACTGGCCCGAAATATTAAATTGTCAATTGAAATGACAGAGATTAAAGCTATTAAAAAGAGCTTTGGAAGAA
>MDKI01040012.1:0-28230 GCA_005239505.1 Nicotiana paniculata | reverse complement strand
GGCTTTATTGTGAGTGATACTGTGCCCGAGGGGCTTATATTCTATGAAACTACCATTTTCACTATTCTTTACACTGAGCCTCCGATTACAATGTTGGACAAATGATTTTATGTGAGATTTTTAAATGGAAAATGGAGTTTTATGAAATATTCGGAATGTAGATTCCGGACTTGATTTATTTATTTCCACTGTTATTCATTATATGGATTTACATGATTTATAAATGCCCGTCACTACACTTAAATTTTTAGTTACCTTGATTACTTACAAAGTTGGCGTACTCACATTACTCCCTGCACCTCTGTGTGCAGATCCAGGTACCGGACCATCTCAGCATCCCCCAACTCACCTCCTTTCCTTTCCTCAGTTCATAGTTTTTGTCTTTCGTACTTCAGACTTTTGTAGTAGCAAGTCATTTTATTGTACATTGTATTTACAGTCCTAGATGCTCACGATAGTTTACTCCAGGTTTTGGGGAAGTATATAAATTATTCATCTCATTTTGCTGTTCTAAAATCTGCTAATTTTGGAAATTATGAAATATTATGATAGTTTGTAATGGTTGGCTAGCCTAGTTCCATGATAGGCGCCATCAAAGCCGGCTTAGGATTTGGGGTCTTGACAAATGATCATTTCAAATATATTAGTGCAGTGTTTGCCTGTATACTAGGCTCAAAATTTGGTTGTGGGTTCTTAATTACAGAAAAAAATCAAAACTAACATGGCCATAAGCTATTAAATTCTATAGGTGGACCCCACTTTCTATTCAACCTTCACTATCTTCATTAAATGCATTACTTGATTGTTATTATTATTATTATTATTATTGTTGTTTCAATAAGTACTTTTAACTAGAAAAATAATATCTTTTTGATAATTTTATAATTCAAATGTTCACCTGATTAAAAATACTATGGTAACATATATTTATATATGATAATTTTATTATCTTCTTAGGAAATATTATTTTATTTATTAACTATTTCAGGTAAAGAAGTTCTTATTAGAAAAAAATTAGTGATAATTTATGTAGATTTACATTCAGATGTTCTTATATTATTATCTATTGATATCATTTTATACAAAGTTCTTATCAAATTGAAATTTCAATCGGAATACTATATAAAATTAGGAAAAAAATATTTAAGAATAAAATATAGATTCAAGTCCCCTTTTTAATTATAAAATATTAAAAAAAAAATAAATTGTATAATAATTATCCCCTCTCTAAGATATGATTTGAGATATATTAAGTAAAAACTAAGACAATAAATTTGTAGAATTTTTTCTTTTAAAAATTATTATATATTAGGAAGTATGAGAAGTATCGACATACATGATTATACTTATGTAACGACCCGGCCGGTCGTTTTGAGAGTTATAGCCTCGTTTTGTCCATTTCTGCTTCTTTTGTGTTGTACAACTGTATTATATATTACCGGGTTGGTTCGTTCGGGTCCGTAGTGGTTTCAGAGTGAATTGAGACACTTAGTCTCTTAATTAGAAGCTTAAGTTGGAAAAGTAAACCGGACGTTGACTTGTGTGTAAACGACCTCGAATTTTAATTTTGATGGTTTTTTTAGCTCCATTATGTGATTTTTAACTTAGGAGCGCGTCCAGAATATGATTTGGAGGCCCGTAGTGGAATTAGGCTTGAATTGCAGAAAGTTGAAAATTTGGCGATTTTGGTCGGCAGTGAAAATTTTTATATCGGGGAACGGAATGGATCTTCGTAAGTTGGACTAGGTTTGTGGTGTCATTTTTGAATTGTGTGTAAATTTTGAGGTCACTCAGACGTGGTTTGGTAGGTTTTGTTGTCGTTTGTAGAATTTGGAAATTTTGAGGTTCATTACACTTGAATCCGTGGGTAATTCTTGTTTTTGATGTTGTTTGAGATGATATATGGATTCGACTAAGTTCTTATAATGTTTTGGGACTTGTTGGTATGTTTGGTTGAGGTCGCGAGGGCCTCGAGAGAGTTTCGGGTGGTTAACGGATTATTTTTTTACTTTGGTTGATAGCCGATATTTGTTGGTGTGACTCTTCTGGTTTCCTTCATCTTTCAAAATCGAGGACATCATCGAGGCGATGATTGAAGCCATGATCGGGGGAAGAATCTAGAGGGTAGTATCGAGAGGGTCAAATCAATGGCATAATCGAGGGCAGAATTGAGAAGGAAGCCTGGGCAGAAACTTTAATTTATAAAATAAGGGGACTTATTCCATTTTCCATTTTTGGGGAATTGGGGCTTGGGGAGAGGCCATTATTGAGAGTTTTTTCAAGGAAAATATCGGGGTAAGTGATTCTTACTTGGTTTTGGATAAATCACATGATTATGTCTTTGTTTACTCTAAAATTCGAGTAACAATTAAACTTGTATTGTGGTTATAAGGATACGTGGTCTAATTCAATACCAATTGATAAACAATGAAATAAATGAATAAATTGGACAATAAAGTAAATCAAACCAGTGTGTCAGTAGTGCGCTCGACCTCGATTCGAGATGGTCTCGAGGTTCGATAATAAGAACAATGAAGAATAATAGCAAATAATAATGAATATTAATAGAAATAGAGCATCGTATATATTTTAATCAGTGAATGATAGATGTCCTACAAATGAATGGGTTCCCTCTTTATATAGTAGAGGAATTCTAAATTAGGTACAATTGTAATAACGAAAACAAATCCTATGATTGGTGCCAATAACCACCTGATTCGATCTGGCCTGTGATTTCCACCGTAATCATCGACCGGTTGCTAATATCTCGTGATTCATTACTATGCCTCACTTGAGGTTGGTCATGCTCGGTCTCGATCCTTAGCTAGCACTTCGATCTTCGTTCTTCATGTTTTGCCTTCGAGCTCGAGCTTGGTCCATTATGAGCTTACTCTTGAGGCAGTTCCTCGTATTTATGAAATCGGATACACCTGATTTCAACTGTATATAGATAGCTCTCGCATTTCTTAGAGTAAACGATAAAAAATGATTTGAGCCTCAATTCTCTAACACCTCGATCATTACGTCAATCCTGTGACGTTAACGATAGAAGAGATAGAAGCGTCACGTAGTTCCCAATATTATTAATTAACGATAGCTTATGGTCGGCCAATAGTGCTCTCAAACCGTCGAAGTTACCACTATAAATAGATCAATTTCACACTCTCTTCAAACTTTACTTCAAAAATCCTTTCTCAAATTTCTGCAGGCTTCTCTATTCCCTTTCAGCTCATCTTCTTCATCAGTTTGTGTTTACCATAACATCAGTTTTTTCTTCTTTCTTGAACTTCGTATAGTGATGGCTAAAACATCAAAGATTTCCCCTCAAAAGGAAAAATCCTCCTCATCGCGTCTTGCCGGCAATGAAACGCCGGTGGAGCCGTGTATTAGAGAGTGCGTTCCTGGGCCATGCGAACTGACTTCCGATTTTAAAGTCGAAAAGCCTTCCTTAGTTTCTGGCCAATGTGAGCCCATGTTCCGGTACATCTGTTCGATATCAGAAGACGATCTCAAGCAGGTGAAAAAGGACTGTAACTGGGACAATAAGGAGGTGGTGATTCCTTCCCCTGAGGAGGACATCACTACCCATGTAAAAGGATTTTTAAGTGTTTACACTTATCCTTTCACATTGGGCCATGTAGATCCGGTCATAATCGATTTTTTCCACCAATATCGGGTGACCCTTGGCCAGATCTATCCCTCCTTTTGGTGTATCATCATTTTACTCAGATTCTTTTCGAGCAAGGTCGTTCACCCTTGACCATTTGATCAGGTTATACAATCCTCGTCTTTATCGAGGTGGGTTGATAAGGCTCTAGCATCGGGCCACAAAAGTACTGTTCTCGAGCATTGAAGAGGACAAGGACCGAGTTTTGATGGGCCGATTTGTCCGAATCAAGACCTCCGATATGTTCCTAAACAAGAAAATGCCATTCCCCAAGGAATGGAACATGAAACATAAGTATAATCTCATCGATGCATTTACCGCATTGTTTTCTTTATTCCTTTCAAGCATAAGTTCATTTTCATGGTGCAGCTTTCCCTTGGTTTCCTGGTGCGGTTCCGGACCTTGCAGGTTGGGTTCAACAACTGGCGACCACTTCTTCATATGCCGAGCGCTGTTGGCGCGATTTGGCCAAGGGTCGGTGGGAAGCCAAAAACCACAGTGAGTTCCTTTGTCTGTAAGTTGATGCTTCCCCATAAAAATACTTCTTTTTAACTTAGTTTCTCTTCATGCAGGTCTCGGAGACAATGTTATCATGAGGCCATCTCCACCCGGGGAAGAGGAGGTTCCGAAGTTGGCGAAAGAGAGGAAGAGGAAGAGAGCCTCGCCTCCAGATACCCTGAATCTCAAGTAGAGTAAGGCTCGGAGATCGAGGATTGATCCGGCTGCCTTACCTCCTGATATAGTCCAAAAACATCGGGAGGAGGACGAGGAAGGAGAGGATGTCGACGGCTTGCTAGTAGCTCGGAAGAGAGGAAGCATTGAAACTTCGAAGACTGCTGAGCCGTTGGCGATCCAAGTGATTCAATATCGAACCGAAGAATTGTTGGAGGAAGATCCAAGCGGATTCCCCGAGCCATCGGGTGGTGAAAACGCACCCCACCGGGATGAACAACTGGCGGGCGTGCCTGAAGGGTGTTTCTCTGAGGCTCTGCAAAGAGAAGAGAATGTCCCAAATGACTCGCTTGGGCAAATTAATAGTAACGATTCGTCGCCCGGCCATGTGTTCTCCGAAGGGTAGGTTCAAGATGCTCAGGCTACAGAGACTCCCGATATGAGGACGGCCCACGAAGGGAATAATATATTCCACAGATGCTTCACAGGGGTCGATGATGGTCCCGACCTGGATGCATCGCTCATTGTTGACGAGGCTCGGCGGCTTTTAAAATAAGTAAGTGTTAGCCTCTGTACTTATGCTTCTGTTTTATTATCGTTTTTCCAAGTATGATTTTTTCTTTTGTGTACAGGCCATGGCGCTCCATCGAGAAGCGTCTTTCAAATCCCGGGTTGAGTTTACCCATTGTGAGGTCGAACTTAAGAAGCTCGTTGAGGAGAGAGACAGCCTCAAACTTCTCTATGTTCAAAAGGAAGAGGATATCAGGAACCTCTAAGCCGAACTCACAAAATCTCATCGAGAACAGACCGAGCTCATCGAATGGGTAATGTAACTTCTTGGGCATTTGTTAAGTATTGAATTGACATTGGTGATTAACACTTTTATTTTGCAGGCCTAGCAGAAAGGCGAGCTGGTATTCGAGAGGAGGCCAAGATGAAGAAGGCAGAGACTCTAGGGTGGAAGCAGCACATGGATCGTCATTCCTCAGAGAAAGACGCGGTTCAGGCCCAAATGACTTCAGTCGAGCGCCAACTAAAAAGTATGAAGGAGGAAAGCTTGGCCCGGGCCCAGAGCATTCAGGAGATTAATGCTAAGTCGGGCTTTGAGCTTGCCAAGGCTAAATCTGCTGCGGAGGCGCTTGTGGCCTCTTACCGAGCTGACGCCGAGGCTGCCAACATTCAAGCACAGGAGATCTCTGTGTCTTCCAAAGTCAAATTTTTGTGTGTTGTCGATCATGCTAGGCGACAATCTCGGAGAAAGACTCTCGAGGAAGTACATGCTCTTGGCTTCGACCTCTCGGCTATTATCGGGAGTGGAAAAGTTTTGGAGGACGAGGCCTCATCTTTACTCTCCGATGATGAAGACTCTTCGAGTGAATCCGAGAGTGTAGGAGACGAGGATCAAGCCCCCGAAGACGCGGCTCCCAGGGTGGACCAGGCACTTAGGATTTTTCTTCTTCTTTGTTTTTTGTGTAAGACCTTGTGTGGTCTTTGTAAATATCTTCTATAAAGGAAAATTTCCTTCTCTTTCCAGTTTGTCTCTGATTTTTGATAAATTCTACTTTGTTTTTTCCTTGTGAATATATGATTGTTGTATTCTTTGTAGTCGAGTGAACTCTAGCCCGGACTTAAATTAAACCCTTAGGTTTTTTCGGTAAGTAAAAGCGAGTCCCCGAGCTCAATGACAGGTTCGAGATTTTGGATGGCTCAATTGATGCCATGACTGCATTGTTCTAACTATGTTTGAGTAAGTTTTGAACTTAGAATAAAACAAACCCTTAGGTTTTTATCAAGTAATGGGTAAGTTTCGAACTTACAGTAACATACCCCTTAAGGTTTTATGATGATTCCTCGAGCTATTTAAGTCGACTTTATTCGAGCTCGGAATAGTGGAACCTTTAGGTCCGAATTGAATGAGAGCAAACTCTTGAATTCTAAATGTATTGGCCCTTAGTGTCACGACCCAAAATCCATTGAGGTCGTGATGGTGCCGGACAGCACTGTCAGGCAAACCAATTATTAAATAGTTGCATGAAGGTCCTATTTTCACATTTTAAAATCGTTATTTTCATTTCATTACATAATAATCGAATAAAAATCCGCTAAGCAAATAACGATGGTTTAACAACCCATTTAATAAAATACATCCCAAACTCATCCCAGAACCCGCTGTCACAAGTACATGAGAAAATTTCTAAGAAAGAAGTATACATGTAATACAATGCTTGTCTAGAGTACAAACTGTACAAGGAATGTAAAATACAATATAATACATCTGAGGGAGACTCTGCCGGTTGTGGGTCATCTCGGGATGGTGCAGCTCGTCTAAGTCTCCAGGTCAGACACATCACTGCGTCAAGCAGGGCCACTAGCTGGAATGTACCTGTGCAATAAAATGCACAACAACTGTAGTATGAGCATGAAAATAACGTGTACTCAGTAAGTATCCCGCCTAACCTCGAAGAAGTAGTGACGAGAGGTCGACTTTGACACTTACTAGAGGTCCAACAATATCAAGTGCACTAAAGAAATGAATTAATATAAAGCAATGTAAATACATAAGACATACTAGTATAGTATTCGTGGTACAAATTTCTCTCGTTGCGATTTACTCAACTCTCTACTAGCAAGTTCCCCCCGTAATCGAAGCATATAAATAAATATAGTGGATTTCATCAAAGAGGTTGTCATAATCAAAATCAGGGGAAAAACCCTCAGATGAACTGGCTTTTTGCCAAATATTTCGCACGATTCCATGAGAATAAATTTATATATAGGAAATGCCGAGGCGTACGGCCTGATCCAACATAAAAGTAAATTGTGCACTGGCCAAGGTTCGAACGGCGCGAACCATAGATGCATCTATTAACCTGTCGTGGCGTACGGCCCACTCCCATGAGAGTGGTTGATAAATCTTGCCGAGGCGAACAACCCGATCCCATAAGAGTGTGGTGCATAAATTCTACCGAGGCGAATGGCCCGATCCCATAAGAGTGTTGTAGGAGGACTTACCCCGCTCGCGAATCATACATGCGACGCGGCTACACATAGTTTTCTCGAGTTATAAAAATATTCTTCCATTTATTTTCATAACATGGACTTTCAGTGAAAGCTTTCAAGATTCCTTTTTTTTTTTAATAAAAATTTTTCGATTCCTCTCAAAACTATTTAATAAGTATGCTCAATCCAGCCTCTTCACAATGCAAACAATAACACAAATAAAGTATAATAACAACAAAGAATAATGTAAGCCTAAAACTACTCGGACATAGGCATAACTAGTAGCTACGTACGGACTCTCGTCACTTCGTGCGTACGTAGCCCCCACAAATAGTAGCACATATTTAATTAGTTCACCTAGGGGGATAATTCCCCCTCACAAGGTTAGAAAGGAGACTTACCTCGCTCCGAAGATTCATAATTGGCCTCCAAGCCCTTCCAATGACTCATATTGATGCACAACGCCCAAAAACTATCCAAATAACGGGCAAACAAATGAAAATGTACTCGAATACTTACAACAGTTCAATTCATATAAATTCCTAACTCTGATCGGAAGGTTGACCAAATTTCTCTCGGGCCAACGCGCCAGGATTCCGAAATATCTCGAAGATGAGCTCTACCCATAGCCTTACTAACTCAAATATACAATTTACTCTAATTTCATGCTCAAATTCGTGGTCAAAATCCAAGAATGCAAATTCTAGGTTTTTCTCAAAAAATCCCAAATTTCCATGACCAAATCTATATACAACGTTGTATTTTAACTTGAAATGAGTAGAAAAAACTTACCTTGACATAGATGACGAAATTCCCCACCTGAAGCTCTCAAAAAATAGCCCAACCAAGACAAAAATGAAGAGAAATGGCCAAGACCTTGGTTACAAAAATGTACACTGCCGGCACGCCCGTAGGTGCGAGCCCGCAGGTGCGCCCAAATATCGGAACCTACGGCTTCCTCCTTCCCAACTGGGCTCCACACCTGCGCTTCCTTCTCTGTATCTGTGCCTTCGTAGGTGCGGAAATAGCCTCGCGCCTGCGCCCCCAGCCAAGCCAGCCACTCCCGCATCTCTGACACCAAAGCCACACCTGCGGCCAAAGCCTCGCAGGTGCAGTCACGCCAGACACCAACAACTTTAGCTCCTCCTCAACTTCAAATTTGATCCGTTAACCACCCGGGGCCCCCCAGACCCCGCCCAATCACACCAACCTGATCCAAAACATAATGCAGACCTGCTCAAGGCCTCAAATCACATCAAACATTGCCAAAACCATGAATCGCACTCAAATTCGGGCTTAATGAACTTTAGAATTTCCAACTTCTATATTCGATGCCAAAACCTATCAAATCACGTCTGATTGACCCCAAATTTTTCACACAAGTCACATTCAACATTACGGACCTACCACAACTTCCGAAATCGGAATCCGACCCCGATATCAAACTTTCCACTTTCAGTCAGATTTCTCAAAACCTTCAAATTTCTATCTTTAGCCAAATGACTTCAAGATAACCTAAAGACGTCCGAATTCACTTCAGATCGCGCCCCAGCTCCATAATCACCATACGGAGCTATTCCCAGACTCGGAATCTCAAACGGACATCAATATTACTAAAATGCACTTTAACCCAGACTTATGAAATTTCTTCTAAAATTTTAACTTCTACAATATGCGCTGAAACGCTCCCGGGTCATCCAAAACCCGATCCGAACAAACGCCGAAGCCCGAAATCATCATACGAACCTGCTGGAATGTTCAGATTCTGATTCTGAGGTCGTTTACTCAGAAATCCAATCTTAGTCGATTCTTCAAACTTAAGGCTTCTGAAATGAGAATTTTCCTTCCAAATTGACTCTAAACTACCCGAAAATCAATGAAGATGCTCATGGCCTCAAACCGCTGAACGACAGGCTAGAGCTCAAAACTACCGGTCGGGTCGTTACATTCTCTCCTACTTAAAACATATGTTCGTCCTTGAACGTGCTAAGAACTGCTCCGGAGTTATCTGAAATAACTGTTTAGCACCTCGTGCACCTGCCCGTGCTACCACAACCCAGTTGAGTACACTTGCTCGAACAATTCTGAAGATATCCTCTTTTATTTAGGCAAATGGGCTTTAGGACCAGGTTTTCAACATCTGCAATCCTCTGCCAGGCATGTTTCCAATATATGAACACCATATCAACTACCACTCGATGTACCAGAATATGACTGCATACCTTTGTTGAATTAGCACCATGCACCGCATAATTCATCATCTAACCACAATGACATTCCCTGAACCGTAATCACCAAAATTTCATGAATCAGATGCTCCCGATGTACCTCATCACACATATATATAAGTCCTTCCATAATGCTTACGATACCACCACAACTAAGGAGATGTATAGAAATTCACAACCAACCGCAGTGTTAACCAATCATTGAATCTCTCCTCTTGCGTAGAATCATCACCCCATTACTAACCAAATAATGGTATTTGTCCTTTAATATGCTTCACATAATCCAATCGCGCTGATCCCCGATCCAAAAATCTCGTCTCTCCCAGTATGAACTGCTCAGGCAAAAAATCACCCCAGACATGACCAACAGTCTCACATGATGCCACAACGTGCCAATAGGCCACAACTCGAACACGATACACAATGAAATGAATGACGGAAGGAACTAATCGACTCACACAATTAATATGAACCTTCCTCCGAAAATCAGGAAGAAAACACAAGAAAATAGGCATAGGTACCTTTCTCAACATCACACTGTTGCGGCGTGCAACCCGATCCAAATAACATTCTCGTGGCGGCGCACAACCCGATCCAACAACATAACCATGGCAGCATGCCACACGATCTAGATAACATAACTGTGGCGGCGTGCCACCCGATCCAGATAACATAACCGTGGCGGCGTGCCACCCGATCCACACATAAAATTCACGTAGGGGATACACACCGAACTAAATTTCTCATTACCACAAAATACGGAATATCGATCACAAGCACATTAAGTGCATAATACCATCCTGGGGAGACCGATAAAGCCATATGCTACAAAACTCAAGCACCATTGAGGTGCGATATGTATAATCTTAATCTCAAGAGCTATACTGCTCCCATAACATCATCACTACGCGGGAGCTTAAACACATAGGAAAATATCAAGCTGTTTCCCGACTCAAACGGCACCACAGAATATTACATGAGATGAACAAGGACAGAACAACATCTGATGTTCTAATACCTTTCCAAGAAAAGCGCTATACCGAAATGTACACGTGTGACTCATATAGAGCCCATATTCAAATTTGAATCCATTCACAACCCTCAAGCCTATTTTTCTCACACTGCACTAGACTGATAACCTTACCTGGGTCCATATTAACCCACTTCCTCTCATAATACGCAAGAAAAACCATCCTAGCCGGGGCAAACACCCCACAATCCACAACAAAATGAACCGAACGCCTTCCAGGCATAAATTCTCAAATAAGCAATATTACACTTCTTTATAATTAGTCCTAATCTTGAATCCATAATGTGACTGCATGTCACACTCATACGATCATCCTGTGGTCATGCTCCCATGACCTTCCACACAAGGTAGCAAGTCTGCACGTCCACCACTACCGGCACAAACCACATGCATAACTTAATCACACTGAAGGAACTGATCACTGCTGTACATCTGCCATTTCAACCATGGCTAACCAATCTATCTTCTTTTAATTATTCTTAATTACCTCAGAAACAATAGTAATTCCATTCAACACATAACGAACTCAATCCTCACTCATCCCAAGTGGCCTTGATTCACGAGACCATGCTGTCTCAATCCCATAAAATGTCTAATACCCTCCTTGTGCACAATTACATCTTCGACTGATATACCCATACTGATAATATTTCTCCAAATCCGAAATTTGTTTCTCTCATTCCCCCAATACTACTGCAAGACGAAGGCATCGTGGAACATTACAGGCCTCCTATCACAATCTGTTGCAAGGCCCGATCCTTAGCCATACTGCAGACATGAAACCCTTAAGCACCGCATTCTTAACTATCGAATTCATTAGGACCACTATTGAGAGTCGCCTACTCTGACTTGGCCCGAACACAATCAACTCCAAGGCTCTTCTAGCACACGAGCACCCCTTTCAATGACGCACGTGACTGAGTCACCACCCTTATAACTCGCATATGCACTAAGAATAAATCATGAATCTTTCCAAAGAATAAACCTGATTCAATAAGACCAACCCTTGCACACCCTTATCAAATCCCCATGCTCAATTACTATTCTACTCCTTTCACCTTAGCTGCAATAACTTGCCAACTCAAATAATATGTAACTCCATTAGAAGATAATCCTGCAACCCAATCGCAGGCGGTGGGACTCTCCCACTTAGCCCAACGCTACTCCTTCAACCACTCTAGACCCCATCAAAATTCTTTCTTCATTGCTGACATGATCTTGCTCAACCAACCCGTCAAATTCTTCTAATCTCCTGTCAGCATTCCATGAATACTCTAATTCTCTAGTATCACTCACTTATTCGGCCTCCTACCGAATAGCCACTAGAATTCCTTGTAGAAACTTGCCAACCACACGACCGCTAACCTGCTCACAGGATATAACCCACCTGTGGAAATTACCAAATGACACCTTCCAACGATGTTGTACTGCACAATCTCTACAACATCAATACCCTATCCTACGCCCGTCCTCATTTATCAACTTTACCTGTCCGTCCACTCCTCATGGACATCTACTAAATGCGCGACGATATCTTCCAACTCACCGCTATATTGCATCCTTCTTCATCCCGAACAACTCCTCTCTATTGTATCCAACCTTCCGCCGAAATAACCAACCTTTCAATTTAAGCCCGTGGACCTAATCATCATCCACTAAAATACTCAAATCACTCCAAACTTCTCCTCGAGATGAGCATCTATCTTACCACATAACTCATATGCTATGCTGCCTCTCTCCTGCTTTGGTTAACTCACTCCTTTAAGAAACTACCTGACTTCCGTTCTTTACTCCTGGCCTTTTATAAATGGAGCCACTGCCGAACTCTTCCCACATATCTCCCTTCATCAGATGCTGCCCAGTTGTTGCCTCAAACAAATATCATTACCTTTAGCACTTAGACCAGATGATCACCACAACTTAAAACCTTTCCGAAGATCATCTTTCTCGAGCCACCTTTATTAGAAAACACTTATTCAATACTGAACCACCACACACCAAGACCTCTGACAACCGCTTCTTCAATACTACTTTACCATACTTTGATCCAATGCAACCAAAGAAACCATAGCGTCGACGAACTTAACATATTCTATTCGATCAAAAAAAGTGATACCACATCATAGATGAAAATTCCACCTCGCTTAAAAATGCCAAGTATTATTATTCTTTCAACCCACATTTGAACATTCATAGTTCAATTGCCTTTCCTCCGCTAGAACTAAAATACCAAAATCTCGAAATCACGCTCTGAGAAGACCTCCTTTCATGTCATTCATTGTCCCAACACATGGGCAAGCTTCCTATAACCACGTCAATACCGTGCGGTGACCAATCATAAGCACCATAACAACCTGAGCTAGCATTAAAGCCCTCAGAAACACAGCTACTGAGCTGAAACAACATATTATCCTTCCGTAGAGCAACGACAATAGCCCCAACAAACTACGCATGGAAAAACATCACACACCATATTTGTAGTACCATTAGAATTCCTCAAATTTCCGATCCATAGCAAGCGCTTCGCGACATGTAAGATTGAGTAAGAAGAAACATATGCATAAGCCTAAAAGGAATCAAACCGCACGATAAAGAATCAAGAAGTGAAGTACTCCTAACAGCCTTGTAGCCTCTCAAAGATAAGTATAGATGTCTCCGTACCGATCCGCAAGACTCTACTAGACTTGATCATGACTCGTGATACCTAAGGGAACCTAGTGCTCTGATACCACATTGTCACGACCCAAAATCCATTGAGGTCGTGATGGTGCCAGACACCACTGTCAGGCAAGCCAATCATTAAATAATTTCATTAAGTTCCTATTTTCACATTTTGAAATCGTTACTTTTCATTTAATTAAATAATAATCGAATAAAATTCTCTAAGCAAATAATGATGGTTTAACAATCCATTTAATAAAATACATCCCAAACTCATCCCAGAACCCGGTGTCACAAGTACATGAGCAAATTTCTAAGAAAGAAGTATACATGTAATATAATGCTTGTCCGGAGTACTAACTGAACAAGGAATTTAAAATACAATACAATACAGCTGAGGGAGACTATGCCAGCTGCGGGTCGTCTCGGGATGGTGCAGCTCGTCTGAGTCTCCAGGTCAGCCACATCACTGCGTCAAGCAGGACCACTAGCTATGAATGTACCAGTGCAATAAAATGCACAGCAAGTGTAGCATGAGTATGAAAACAATATGTACTCAGTAAGTATCCCGCCTAACCTCGAAGAAGTAGTGACGAGAGGTCGACTTTGACACTTACTAGAGGTCCAACAATATCAAGTGCACTAATGAAATGAATTAATATAAAGCAATGTAAATACATAAGACATACAAGTATAGATTTCGTGGTACAATTTCCCTCCTTATGATTTACTCAACTCTATACTAGCAAGTTCCCTCCGTAACCGAAGCATATAAATAAATATAGTGGATTTCATCAAAGAGGTTGTCATAATCCAAATCAGGGGAAAAACCCTCAGATGAACTGGCTTTTTGCCAAATATTTCGCGTGATTCTATGAGGATAATTTAGATATAGGAAATACCGAGGCATACGGCCCGATCCAACATAAAAGTAATTTGTGCACTGCCGAACAGTCGAACGGCGTGAACCATAGATACATCTATTAAGCTGACGTGTCGTACGACCCCCTCCCATGAGAGTGTGGTACATAAATCCTGTCGAGGCGAACGACTCGGTCCTATAAGAGTGTGGTACATAAATTCTGCTGATGCGAATGGCCCCATCGCATAAGAGTGTGGTAGGAGGACTTACCCATCTCGCGAATCGTACATGCGACGCGGCTACACATAGTTTTCTCCAGTTATAAAAGTATTCTTCCATTTCTTTTCAAAATATGAACTTTCAGTGAAAGCTTTCAAGATTCCTTTTTTTTTCTTAAATCTTTCCATTCCTTTCAAAGCTATTTAATAAGTATGCTCAATCCTGCCTTTTCAGAATGAAAAAAATAACAAAACTAATGTATAATAACAACAAAGCATGATATAACCCTAAAATTACCCGGACATAGGCATAACTAGTAGCTACGTGCGGACTCTCGTCACTTCGTGCGTACGTAGCCCCAAAAAATTGTAGCACATATTTAATTAGTTCACCTAGGGGGACAATTCCCCCTCACAATATTAGAAATGACACTTACCTCGCTCCGAAGATTCATAACCGACCTCCAATCCCTTCCGATGAGTCAAATTGATGCACAACGCCCCAACTACCCAAATAACGGGAAAACCAATGAAAATATACACTAATACTTAAATAAATTCAATTCATATAAATTCCTAACTCCGATCGGAAAGTTGACCAAATTGCCCTCAGGCCCACGCGTCCGGATTTTGAAATTTCTCGAAGATGAACTCTACCCATAGCCTTACTAACTCAAATATACAATTTACTCTAATTTCATGCTTAAATTCGTGGTCAAGATCCAAGAATGCAATTCTAGGTTTTTCTCCAAAAATCCCAAATTTCTACTAATTTCCATGACCAAATCTATATACAACCTTGTATTTTAACTTGAAATGAGTAGAAACAACTTACCTTGACATAGATGACGAAAATCCCCACTTGAAGCTCTCCAATAATCGCCCAACCAAGAGAAAATGAAGAGAAATGGCTAAGACTTCGATTATAAAAATGCACACTGCCTCCAGTCCTTCTGCACACATGGTCACCTCGTCCGCACCTGTGCGCCCGCAGGTGCGCCCACATATCCGCACTTGCGGCTTCCTCTTTCCCAGCCGGGCTCTGTACCTGCACTTCCTTCTCCGCATATGCGCCTTCACAGGTGCGGAAATAGCCTCGCACCTGCACCCCCATCCAAGACAGCCACTCCTGCATCTGTGACACCAAAGCCGCACCTGGGGCCAAAGCCTCGCAGGTGAGGTCACACCAGACAGCAGCAGCTTCAATTCCTCCACAACTTCAAATTTGATCCATTAACCACCCAGAATCCACCCGAGCCCCCCGGAACCCCGTCCAATCACACCTACCTGACCCAAAACATAATGCGGACCTACTCGAGGCGTCAAATCACATCAAACATTGCAAAACCATGAATGGCACTCAAATTCGACCTTAATGAACTTTAGAATTTCCAACTTCTATATTCGATATCGAAACCTATCAAATCACGTCCGATTGTCCCCAAATATTGCACACAAGTCACATTCCACATTACAGACCTACTACAACTTCCGGAATCAAAATCCGACCGCGATATCAAAAATTCCACTTTCTGTCGGATTTCTCAAAACCTTCAAATTTCTATCTTTAGCCAAATGATTTCAAATTAACTTGGACCTCCGAATTCACTTCCGATCGCGCTCCCAACTCTAGAGTCACCATACGGAGCTATTCTCAGATTCGGAATCCCAAACGGACATCAATATTACGGAAATGCACTTCAACCCAGACTTATGAAATTTCTTCAAACATGCTGACTTCTATAATATGCGTCGAAACGCTCCCGCATCATCCAAAACCTGATCAGAACATACGCCCAAGCCCGAAATCATCATATAAACCTACTGGAACCTTCAAATCCTGATTCTGGGGTCGTTTACTCAAAAATTCAATCTTAGTCGATTCTTCCAACTTAAGGCTTCTGAAATGAGAATTTTCCTTCCAATTTGACTCAAAACTTCCCAAAATTCAATTACGACCACACCTACAAGTCATATCACCTAAAATGAAGATGTTTATGGCCTCAAACCGCTGAACGATGCGCTAGAGCTCAGAATGACCGCTCGGGTTGTTACACTTAGGATCTTTAGATCGGGATGATATGGCCTCTAAAATATGGCTATTTTTCCCTCCTTTCGGCTTAAAGACTTAGTAAAAAATTTCTTTACGCCTTAGCTTGTTTGTTTTAAGATAGTTTAATACCTCTTAAGGTTTTTCGACAGCTGATTTTATCAAAGCCCTTTTGGTTTTTCAAGGGCTGACCTTATCGAAGCCCCTTTTAATAAACCCAAATTGGTCAAAATCACTCTCTGACCGGGGGGTATTGAATGGGTAATGTAGAGCTGAGAGCTATAATACACCCAATGAACAAAACAAATATTCACGTATTTAACCCATTAGGCGAACACCTAGGTTACAATCACAACCCTGGGCTTTTAAACAATTTTGAACAGTACCAAAAACAATAATTCATTTGTAGTTTCTTTTACTTGGCTTTCAATTATGAGAGTAATAGTATAAGTAAAAATCAAAACGCATTATGAAAGTGCAAATTTCGTTAATCCACTCGCTTTCTTCAAGAATAAACTCCTAACACCCATTATAACTCCATGTGTATTTAACACTGACTCATATTTGGGTAATTTATATTGCATATGACGGTATCATATCTCTTACCGAGGAGTGTTGTGGATGTCATCAACGTGATCCAAGGTGGATAGAAGCTATGGACAAAGAGATTAAAGCACTTGAAGAAAATCACAATCGGGAGGTGGTAGAATTGCCAGAAGGGAAGAAACCAATTGGTTCTAAGTGTGTGTTTAAGATCAAATGGATAGTTTGAGAGATTTAAGGCATGACTGGCAGCAAAAGAATACACTCAACAAGAAGGGTTGGACTATCATGAGACATTCTCACCATTTGCCAAAATAGTAACTGTGAGAATTGTCCTTAGCATAGCAGACTCAAAGGAGTAGATCCCCTACCAAATGGATGTCAACAATGCATTCCTACAATGTGAACCTTATGAAGAAGTATGCATGGTCTTGCCACAAGGTTTCTAAAGCCAGGGGAGAATAAAGCTTGAAGATTATTGAAATCACTCTATGTCCTGAAACAAGATTCAAGACAATGGAACATTAAGCTCACAGATACATTGCTAGGAGTAGGATATAAACAGAGTTCATATGATCACTCTTTATTCACTAAGCAGAAAGAACAGGACTTTCACGACCCATAATTCCCATCGTCGAGACCGTGATGACGCCTAACGTTTCACTTGTTAGGCAAGCGAACATTAGAGGTCATTAACCCATTTCTAAACCCTTTCAGTTATTTACAACAAAATCTACAATAAGGTTAAAAGAGTGCGGAAATCCATAACAGTTTTAACATTTATACAACTACCCAGAATCTGGAGTAACAATCCACGAGCATTCTAGAATTTACTACAAATAGAAGTCTGAAAGAATTACAACTGTTTGAATAAAAGAAAACAGTAAACAAAAAGGATAGACGGGGACTTCATGGCCTATGAATTCCGATAGGACTACCTTGAGTCTCCGATCAGATGAATCCAGCAGCTAACTCAGGGTCAACTTGGTCCAGTACCAAAATCTACACAGGAAGTGCAGAGTGAATGTAACGACCCGGTCCGTCGTTATGTAGAACCTCCATTATAATTACTATTCTCCACTTATCATAGGTTGGTTATACTGTTATTGATGTGTTAGAGTTCGTAGGCTTGAAATCGGAATTTTTGTAGTGAGAGTTTAGTCGCTTAGTCTTTAAAAATAGATTTAGAATTGGAAAAACAATCAACTGAGAGTTAACTTATTGGGAAACAACCTCAGAATGTGGATTTTATGGCTAGGATAGCTTCGTTAGGTGATTTGGGACTGAGGAGTATGTTCAAAATATTTTTGTGATGCCCGATGTAGAATTAGGCTTCAATTGGCGAAAGTTAGTTTATAGTGATTTTCGGTCGGCAGTGGAAAATAGGCTATTGGGGGAATGGAATTTCGGAAGTTGGAACAGGTTCATAATGTCATTTTGGATATGTCTACAAAATTTCAGGTCAATCGGAGTTGTTTTGGATAGTTTCGGCATCATTGGTAGATTTTAGAAATTTAGAGTTCTTAGGCTTGAATCCGATGTGATTTTTGGTGTTTCGATATTAGTTTTGGTGTTTTGAGAGTGCAACTAAGCTTGAATGATCATATGTGGTGTGTTGGTATGTTTCGTTGGGGTCCCGAGGGGCTCGGGGTGGTTTCAGGTGGTTAACGGGGAGTTTGGAGCATAATTGTTGTTGATGAAGTTGTTGGTGTTGGTGTTTTTGCACTTGAGGATGGGGAGCCGCAGGTGCGGTTATGTAGGAGCGGACGTGGCACCGCAGGTGCGGAAGATTGGCTGGGTGAGAAGATTTCTGCAGGTGCGAGTTAGTTGCCGCACCTGCGAGGCCGCAGGTGCGGGAGGTCGATCGCAGGTGCGGAGTTAGGCCATTTAATGAAAAGTCGCAGGTGCGGTTGTTTTGACCGTAGGTGCAGTCCCGCAGGTGCGAGACATAGGCCACAGGTGCGGAACCTCTGGGCAGAAAGTATAAATTGAAACCCTCCGCGACCATTAGACCTTTTAACACCATCTTTGAACGGGAAGAAGCTCTTGAGGCAATTTTTGAAGAGGTAAATCAGTGTTCTTCATAGAGGTAAGTGTTTTGATAATTAAAACTCATTTATGGGTGATTATAGAACACAATCTCAACAATTAATTCATGAAAAATAAGTAGAAAGAGCAGGTTTAGGGCTTGAGAATATGAGACCTTTAGGGATTTATTTGAGGGGTCAACTGAACTCCGATTTTAGTGTTCTTTATATGTGCGGACTCATGGGATGATGAAGACCAGTTTGGTATAAAAATTTCTTAGTTTTGGGACATGGGCATGGGGGTCGGGTTTTGACTAATTTCGGGTTTTGAGCTAAATTTGGTACATTTCAATTGGAATTCATTCCTTAAGCATAATCTGATGATAAAAATCTGAACTTGGTAGATTTGGAAGATTCGGAGACCAAATTTAGAGTCAAGGGCACTGCGGATTAGTATTTTAGCCTATTTTAAGGTAAGTAACGTTTCCAAACTTGAACTGAGGGTTCGACATCCCGAGCTAAATGATTTATTACTATTGTTGAGGTGACACACATGCCAAGTGACGGGCATGAGGGCGTGCACCGAGTATTTGTGTCCTGGCTTATCCCATGGCACCGCTTAGTGATTATTCCATGATGATATATGTACTTCTATTAATGTGGTAATTGTGAACATGTTACAAATCATGTTAAGTATAAATGCTAGGCTTCATGCCGGAAATGCTGAGACCCGAGTGGTCATATATTACTGTATAATTTTGTGGTTATTTGATATCATATACTCACTCTTGTTATAGAATATAACTTCATATCTCAGTCTCAGTATTGTTAATTATATGCATACTTATCATTATTTCGGGCTGATGGAGGCATCTGTTATCCATGTGAGAGAGACTGAAGAGTAATGACTGAGTGAGGTCGAGATCCTATTATTAAGACAGTTATTAGAATGGACTGCACACCACAGCGATATTTAAACCATTCCTTCATTGGCTTGATATGGCGCTTGGGCCACTAGGGCCTCTCCGTAGTCTTTACACCGCCAATGAGCGCATTGATGTGAGGGATGGATCTTCCCTGGGCATGGATCTTTTCCGAAGTGGATGATATGTGAGGGATGGATCGTCCCTGGGCATGGATCTTGTCCGGGTGTTGTATTCCAGAGATGGACTTTCTTCGTGGGGCTAGATTGGCCTTTTTCCTCAGTACGGAGTGACTACGGTCACCGATGTTTATGCATATTCCGGGATGGAACTTCCCTAGGCTTGAGAGCCATATATAATACTGAGTGGACTTCTGTGGGAGATCTGTGAGCACTATGTGGATATCCATACTAGTTTCATACATATATTTTATGACGACATGTACAATATACTGGCATACTTGTCATATTTACTCATCCTGATAAATTGTTAGCATGTCTAAATTCTGTATATTATTTATTGTAAAGTTTTGAGGTTTTGTCCGTCACTACTTCTCAACCCATAGTTTGGGTTCGTTACTTTTGAGTTGGTGTAATCATATTACTCCCTACTTATGGAGCAGCGGTCAGCATTTTCATTGGAGTTGTCGAGGTAGCAGCTGGCGATCATGACCTCGTCTTCTCTTTCTTATTCTACCTGTTGTTCTTTATTTTGAGACAATGTTGTCCGTTTCCCCTTTTCTTTAATTTATGTTATAGTAGCTCATGACTGAGTGACTCCGGATCCGGGGTTGGAGGTTTAAATTTAGTTTTTAAATATTGTTTTAAACTAGAGATTCTTCTTATTAATAATAAATTTGTTTAACTGGAAATTGAATTTAGCTTAGTTAAAAAGGGAGGCTTGTCTGGTTCCACGACATGCGCCATCACCACTCCAAAATTGGGTCATGACGATATGGTATCAGAGCCCTAGGTTAGATAGGTCTCACCAGTCATGAGCAGGTTTTGTAGAGTCTTGCGGATCGGTACAGAGACGTCTGTACTTATCTTCGATAGGCTACATAACCCTTAAGAAAATTCCCACATTATTGAATTATGTCGTGCGACTCTGTTGAATTCTAGAACTAAACTCCTGTTATTTTCTTTCTCTCATAGATGGTGAGGACTCGTGCTACCGATCGTGGTGGTCAGACACCAGCAGGACCAGCTGGAGGTCGAGGCCGTGGTCGAGGCCGTGGAAGAGGGAGGGGTGCAGCTCGCTCAGCAGCCGGAGCAGTACCTGTGGACCTTCCCACTGCTCAGGATAAGGTCCCCGCAGTTGAAATCCTAGTGGGATAGGATGAGGCACCAGCAGTGCCCATTGTGATTCCGGGTCTTCAGGAAACCCTAGCCCAAATTTTGACGGTATGCACCAGCCTGGAACATGCCGTCGACATGTCTACTGCTGCTACTTCTCAGGCCAGGAGAGGCACTCAGACTCCAGGTGGTAGGACACCTGAGCAGTTTACTCAAAGGCTTCAGACAACGGGGACAACTCCAGTCCAGCCGGTTGCCCCAACCCAAGATTTTATGGTCCCAGCGTTGGCAGATGACGAGCAACGCAGGTTAGAGAGGATTAGTAGACTCCAGCCTCTGATTTTTAGTGGTACTGAGGGCGAGGATGCCCAAGGCTTTTTGGACAAGTGTCAGAGGGTATTACGTACTGCAGGGATATTAGAGGCCCGTGGGGTTCCATTCACTACATTCCAGTTTTCAGGAGCTGCACTTGTTTGGTGGGAGGCCTATGAGAGGCGTAGACCCGTTGATGCATCGCCCCTTACCTGGCGTCTGTTCTCCATTCTATTCCTTGAAAGTATATACCGCAGTCCCGTAGGGATGAGCTGCACAGGGAGTTCGAACAGTTGCGCCAGGAGGACATGACTGTGATGAAGTATGAGATAAGGTTCTCCGAGTTGGCCCTTCATGCTATTTGGCTAGTTCCCACAGATAGGGAGAGAATCGGGAGGTTCGTTGATGGCCTCACTTATCAGCTTCGGGTTTTTCTGACTAGGGAAAGGGTATCTGGCATTTCTCTTGAGGAGGTGGTTGACATTGCCAGATAGATTGAGTCGGTTCGCCGCCAGGAGCGGATCGGTTGTTCATGATCCTCATAGTTCGCATCAGGTGCAACCATCTTTCAGTGCCCTGTCAGCTCAGGGTTCACCTTGGGCACTATCGGTTCAGAGTTCATCTGTGCCTGGTTCTTCCAGTGGTTATCCTGGTGCTAGGGGTTCAATTCAGTCCCCAATTCCATTCTCCGAGAGAGGTTTCTTTGAGTGTGGAGATGCGGGCCATTTTAAGAGGTTTTTCCCTTGTCTTACGGGAGGTACTTATCAGCAAAATAGTCAGCCCGCGGTTTCAGAATCAGTAGTGGCACCACCCGCCCAGGCAGCTAGAGGTGGGGGTCAGGCAGTTAGGGGTCGCCCAAGAGTGGGAGGTCGATCCGGTGGTGACCAGGCCCGATGTTATGCATTACCGGCCAGACTGGATGAGATGGCTTCTGATGCCGTAATCCCAGGTATTGTTTCAGTCTGTGATGAAGCTTAAGTTTTTAATTGATTTCGGGTTTTCATATTCACATGTTCATCATAATTTAGCCCATTCTCTGGATACACCCCATGAATCTTTTGTTACATCTATTCATGTGCTCGTCCAGGTGGGTGATGGTGTTGTTACGGACCGCGTGTGTCAGTTGTGTGTGGTACCTATTGGGGGTCTGGATACCCGGGTGTGTGCATAATATTTTTGTGATGCCCGGTGTAGAATTAGGCTTGAATTGGCGAAAGTTAGTTTATGGTGATTTCCAGTTGGCAGTGGAAAAAAGGCTATCAGGGTCGGAATGGAATTCCCGAAGTTGGAGGAGGTTCTTAATGTCATTTTGGATATGTCTGCAAAATTTCAGGTCAATCGGAGTTGTTTTGGATAGTTTCGGCATCATTGGTGGATTTTACAAATTTAAAGTTCTTAGGCTTGAATCCGATGTGATTTTGGGTGTTTCGATGTTAGTTATGGTGTTTTGAGAGTGAAACTAAGCTTGAATGATCATACATGGTGTGTTGCTATGTTTGGTTGGGGTCCGAGGGGCTCGGGATGCTTTCGGGTGGTTAACGGAGAGTTTGGAGCATAATTGTTGTTGTTGAAGTTGCTGGTGCTGGCGTTTTCGCACCTGCACATGGGGAGCCGTAGGAGCGGACGTGGCACCGCAGGTGCGGAAGATTGGCTGGGTAAGAAGATTTCCGCATGTGCGAGTTAGTTGCCGCACCTGTGAGGCCGCAAGTGCGAAGTTAGGACGTTTAATGAAAAGTCGCAGGTGCGGTTGTTTTGACCGCAAATGCGGTCCCGCAGGTGAGAGACATGGGACGCAGGTGCGGAACCCCTACGCAAAAAGTATAAATTGAAACCCTCCGCGACCATTAGACCTTTTAACACCATCTTTGAACGGGAAGAAGCTCTTGAGGCAATTTTTGAAGAGGGAAATCAGGGTTCTTCATAGAGGTAAGTGTTTTGATCATTAAAACTCGTTTATAGGTGATTATAGAACAGAATCTCAGCAATTAATACATGAAAAATCAGTAGAAAGAGGTGGTTTAGGGATTGAGAGTATGAAACCTTAAGGGACGTGGGCCCATGAGTCAGGTTTTGACTAATTTCGGGTTTTGAGCTAAATTTGGTACTTTTCAATTGGAATTCATTCCTTAAGCATAATTTGATGATAAAAATATGAACTTGGTAGATTTGGAGGACGAATTTAGAGGCAAGGGTACAACAGAGTAGTATTTTAGTCGGGTTTGAGGTAAGTAACGTTTCCAAACATGGAACTGAGGGTTTGAAACCCCGAGCTAAATGATTTATGACTATTGTTAAGGTGACGCACATGCCAAGTGACGGGCGTGAGGACGTGCACCGAGTATTTTTGGCCTGGCTTATCCCATGGCACCGCTTAGTTGTTATTCCATGATGATATTTTTGCTTCTATTAATGTGGTAATTCTGAACATGTTAGAAATCATGTTAAGTATAAATGCTAGGCTTCACGCCGGAAATGCTGAGACACGAGTGGTCGTATATTACTGTCTCATTTTGTGTTATTTGATGTCATAGAGGCAGTCCTGGTATAGCATATAACTTCATATCTCAGTCTCAGTATTGCTAATTATATGCATACTTATCATTGTTTCGGGCTGATGGAGGCATCTGCGATCGATGTGAGTGAGATTGAAGAGTAATGACTGAGTAAGGCCTAGAGCCTGTTATTGAGACAGCTATGAGAATAGACTGCACACCGCAGTGACATTTAAATCATGCCTTCGTTGGCTTGACATGGCGCTTAGGACATTGGGGCCCCATCGGAGTATTTACACCCCAATGAGCGCATTGATGTGAGGGATGGATTTTCCTTGGGCATGGATCTTGTCCGAAGTGGATGTTATGTCAGGGATGGATCATCCCTGGGCATAGATCTTGTCGGAGTGTTGTATTCCGGAGATGGACTTTCTCCAGTGGGTTGGATTGGCCTTTTTCCTCAGTACGGAGTGACTACGGTCACTGGTGTTTATGCATATTCCGGGATGGAACTTCCCTGGGCTTGAGAGCCATATATAGTACTGAGTGGAATTATGTGGGAGACCTGTGACCACTATGTGCATATCCATATTGGTTTCATATATATATTTTATGATGGCGTGTAGAGTATACTGGCATACTTGGCATATTTACTCATCCTGATAAACTATTAGCATGTCTAAATTGTGTATATTATTTATTGTAAAATTTGAGGTTTTATGCATCACAACTTCTCAGCCCATAGTTTGGGTTTGTTACTTCTGAGTTGGTGTACTCACGTTACCCCCTGCACCTTGTGTGCAGATCCAGGTACACCGGGACCAGGTAGTGGATATTGAGTAGCGGTCAGCGTTTTCATTGGAGTTGTCGAGGTAGCAGCTGGCGATCGCGACCTCGCTTTCTCTTTCTTGTTCTACCTGTTGTTCTTTATTTTGAGATAATGTTGTCCATTTCCACTTTTATTTTCTTTATGTTATAGTAGCTCATGACTGAGTGACACCGGATCTGGGGTTGGAGATTTAAATTTAGTTTTTAAATATTTTTTTAAACTTCATATTCTTAGTATTATTAATAAATTCGTTTAAAAATTGCATTTTTGATGGAAATTGAATTTAGCTTAGTTAAAATGGGAGGCTTGCTTGGTTCCACGACAGGCGCCATCACAATTCCGAAATTGGATTGTGACAGTGAAGTACCAGTACAACCGACCCCATGTAATGTAAGTGTCAAGTCTAGCCTCGGAGAAGTAGTGACGAGTCTAGGACAAGACACCTACAAACAAACCTGTGCAGTATAACAATATAGATACAAATAGCAACAATGAAAGAAACAAGGCAAGAAATATTGGGAAGGGGACATGCTAGAGGGAAACATAAAATAAAGGATCACAATAGAAATAAGAACTTGATCAATCGTTATACCTTAAACAGATAGAAACAAGTAACCACGGTAAAGGAAAGTGCACAGCATCACCCTTCGTGATTTTACTCTCAACCTCACCATATGAAACAATAGAAACGGCACAGCATCACCGTTCGTTCATTAACTCTCTCAGAACATGGCATGGCATCACCCTTCGTGCATTATCACACATAAACATGGCACAAAATCACCCTTCGTGCATTAACACTCACTAACAAAACATTTTCACGGCATCACCCTCCGTGTTTTAACACTCTCCCTCACCAAAACAATGAACAATAACAACAGGGAGATAGAAATATCAAGAACAAGTCTTACTTCAACATTTAGTTCCAGAATACCGACCTTAACCATGAGTCAATACTCAATCAGTACCAAATTCCGTAAAACATGATAAGAGTAATCAACATAACGATCAACTAGTCTAAACATGGATAGTATAATCAAGGAAGGCAACAATTAAAAGAATAAGACCCACTCGCATGTTATGACTCGACAACAACGCATAGATACTCATCACCTCACCTACATTTTACCCAGAATTAAAACGCGTAGCAAATAAGCAATTAATACCTAATCCCTCAAGCCAAGGTTAACCACGACACTTACCTTGCTCCGACGGCCAAACTCAAAGCTCAATCTCCACTTTTCCTCTAGATTGCACCTCCAAACCACTAGTATCTAGACATAATTAACTTAATAATATCAAATATTGCTAAAGAAATCAATTACAATGCATAAATTTAGGTTTCACAAACTTTCCCCCAAAAAGTCGAAAATTGACCCCGGACATATGCTCATGTCCCATGTTTTAATACGGACCCACCGGGACCATCAAAATACGGTTCCGGGTACTCAAAGCGTTGATCGAAGTCAACTAAAATTACTTTTTAAGAAAAAATTTCTTATTTTTATTAGTTTTTAACATATAAGCCTTCCAGGTCAATACCCGAACCGCGCACACAAGTCGATAAAGGCTAAAATGAGTTACTTAAGGATTTGTAACACATAATTTAGTTCTAAAATATGAGATGACCTATCGGGTCATCACAAGGACATTGTTGTTATCTTAGTGTATGTTGATGATCTCTTAATCACTGGTAGCAACATGTCCCTTGTGGAAGAGGCCAAGAGTACATTACCCAATAAATGTAAAGTCAAGTATTTGGGGGAACTCGGATATTTCTTCGGCATAGAAGTGATGAGATCAGATAAAGGGATGTTGTTAAACGAAAGAAAATATGCACTAGAACTGATTACCATCACAGGACTAGCTGCAGCCAAACCTGCCTCTACTCATATTGAGCTAAAGCAAAAAATAACTACCACAGAGTATGAAAAACATGTAGGACACAATGGAGATGAAGAATTGCATGATATAGAAAGTTACCAAAGGCTAGTAGTTAAATTTCTCTATTTGACTATTAGATGACCTGACATTTGCTTTGTTGTGCAAGTGTTAAGTCAGTTCATGCAACATCCTAAACACTCTCACTTAGATGATGCACTTAGATTAGTTAGATATATCAAAGGCTCACCTAGACTATGTATCTTTCTCAAAAGGGGTCATATTTCTCATCTCTCTACCTTCTGTGATTCTAATTGGGCAGCATGCCCAAATACACGTAGTTCGATCACTGGATATTTTATAAAACTAGGGGATTCTTTATTATCTTGGAAGTCCAAGAAGCAGCAGACAATGGGTCATAGCTCAACTGAAGCTGAATATACAAGTCTTGCGGCAGTAATAACTGAAATTACTTGGCTAGTTAGATTATTGCAAGAATTGAATGTTGTAGTGCATCAACTAGTTAACCTTTATTGTGATAGCAAAGCTACTCTCCAAATCGCATCAAATATTATTTTTCATGAGAGAACAAAATACATCGAGATAGATTGTCATTTTAATCGGGAGAAAATAAAAAATGTACTGCCCGCACTTTATCATATTTCAAGAAAGCTTTAGTTGGCTGATTTTATGACAAAAGGACTTGGTGTTGCCCATCACTATTTCCCTCTTTCCTAGATAGGAGTGTTAAATGCTTTAGAATCCCCAGCTTGAGGGGTCTTGGGATCCAGGGTACTGAAATGTACACAATTGAAGTGTAGGGGGTCTTTGAGTTAGTTCAAAATCAGTTAAATTAGTTACTTGGGTTAGTTGACAGCTGGCTATGTGTTGTCAATTAGTTAGTGCTCATAAACACTATAAGACATTGAGTATTGAGCGACCCTCTCTCTTAGACGATTCTTCTTCCTATTACTCTGTTTCTCATCGCTAGGTGGATATAAAATCCTATACATATATCAATAAATAGATATAAAATCTTCCCAACGCCCATCCCGTACCTAACCGAATGGTTTAGCTTTGCAGTTTGTAAATTCGGGTGAATAGATGGGCTAAATTCTAGGTAAATGAGTTCATGAACTAGTCAAATCTTCAAGCATTTGTTGTCCAATTAATTTATCTCACAGCATATAGTGTAAAATTTAAGAGATGTTCCTCTAAGTTTATTTTTGTAATACTTATCTCTCTTATGATTTGAGTGGGCTCCTCCATAAGTACTACACTTTCCCAAAAAAGGTTTCTTCTTCTGCTATTTTTGTGTGGCTACTATTGCAAAGCATGCTTCATCCTATCACTTTTTAGCTGGAAATGGAGTTTCCTAGAGAAAAAAAAGTAAGTAGCTTGATTAATCCTGAATCTGATCGACGAGGACAAGCTGGAAGTTTAAGAGTGTGAGGTCGCAAAAGTTTTAGAACGGGAAAATGAAGAAAAAATTATATTTATAACTGTTGTTTTTAATTGGTCGAAAATCCCCCCCCTTCCC